>VMKM01003336.1:0-39377 GCA_008360985.2 Macquaria ambigua | reverse complement strand
GTCTCTCTGTCTGCATGTCTCTTGCCCTCTCAGGTGTGTAAACACGTGGTGGTGAGGGACTCAAAGATCAGCCTGCTGGACCTCAGGTGACAGACAGGAGGCGCTGTCTGTCTGTTTACTGCGGGGCTGTTTGTCCTGTTTTTATTTCTGAAGAGGAAACTGTGAACTGTGTGTGTGTGTGTGTGTGTGAGTGTGTGTGTGAGAACAGTGTGTGTGTGTGTGTGTATTAACAGTGTGTGAGTCATTGTGAAGTTTTTGAACTTTTTGAAGGAAGCGTATTAAAACATTCAGTGTTCAGTTTTTTGGAAGTTCCTTGAACTTTTTGTGAAATGTGTGTTTTGCTGCTGGGATCAGCTGCTGGCTGTACAAAGATATAAATCTCTATTTTTTGCTTTTTCTTTGTGGATCAGCGTTTCTCCTGCAGTGTAAGATGTGGTGTGTTTTACTGAAGAACAAATATGAAGTTTGTGTGACAAGTGACAGTGAGTGCCTTCTTATGAACAACACATGAATGTCAGTCACATGTCCTGAACCAGAAACTAAATGTATATTTTAGATGTTTTGGTTTCATGATGGCGCCCCCTAGTTTTGCATTAATTGGAGAGAATAGATTAGATTGAGATGAATCAGATCCTGCATAAAGCAGCGATGTCAGCGGTGTATCATAGCAGAGCAGACGGCTGAGCCAATCAGCAGCCACAGACTGTGAACAACAACACACGTTAGCTTCATGCTAATGTCTCCTTCTTATCTGATATACAGACATGAACACGTCTTGTCCTGCAGCTTGTTGTTGGGATGCAGAATGGTGCAGTTTTCAGTTTGTGCACCAGCAGATGTTTTCATGTTCAGGTGTGCGTGTGTGTGTGTGTGTGTGAGTGTGATAAAGTTAAGTTTTCTGGTCGTCTGTTTTTAAAGCCGACTGCCATGTTTTTGGTAATAAAACACCAACTTCTGCTCCGACCTGTCACAGAGTTTTCATTCTGTCTCACTGCAACATTCACACTAAATAAGAAGTTTTAAAGTGTAAGTCTGGTCTGTCTCTCGACAGCTTCTGTTCTTCTTATGTTCGGACAACATTTAATCATAAATTAGCTTTAATCCTGCTGTGTTAGGAGGGGCAGAGACAGGAATCAGGTAAAGAGGAGGTTTAGTTAAAGGCACGGGGAAGCTGGGCAGGAGTCCAGGGTGGGGTGGGGCTAACAGACTACAACAGGATAACTAAATATTTGCTGGCTGGAAGTGGAGAGACTAACTGGAGGGCCGGCAGAGTTTTAGTAGAGGCCTTGAATGTGGAATGGGTTGCAGCTGATGGGGCTCCGACTCCAGCACACACACACACACACACACACACACACACACACACACACACACACACACACACACAGGGTGGAGACAGGATGGCAGGTAGAGGGCGTGGCAGGTGATGTTGCAGGAGAAGATCTAACATGCTAGTTTAAATAATTACTGCATATCAAGTTTAGTAGATTTTAAAGTAAAAGTCTGGTGTTATTTTATCTTTATGTTATATATCTGTGAGCTGTTTTTAAAATCTTTTTGTAAAAAAACTCAATTTCCTGAAACAGCTGGTCGTTTCAAACAAACAGGAGGAATCTTTGGATTAATATCAGCTGGACTGAAACAATCCGTTTAAGGTAAATTTGAGTCTAATCTATACATTATAGGTAATTATTTAAGTAAGATTATTTTATTCAATTTGAAGTTGAATCTCTTTTATTGGCAGGTAAATACAGGTGTGACAATGTGTTTAAGGTGTCTGAAAGGTGTAAATTAACTGCTGTGTGTCAGCCAATCACAAGTCCAATTATAGCTCCACTCAGCCAATCGGATAACAGCTGATCATGATTTATATCCTCTTCTCGAGTTCAAAATAAGAGCGTACATAATCTAATCAAACCTTAAAAAGTTAAAATGTCTGAAAATATGAATTGTTTGCATGAGAAACGCAGCTGAAGTCGAAGCACTGAAAGGGACTGAAGTGTCTCCAGAACCAAAAGCAGCTGAAACCAGTTTAATCATTTAAAATGTAGCTTCAAGTTTAAAATGTCAGTTTGTATCCACACTGAAAGTAACTGAAGTTACTGTCATTTCATGATGAAACACTTTGATGTTAAACTGTAAACGATGAAAGCAGCTGAAGTTAAAGCACCAGAGACAGTCCAAGTGTCAGAAGAACGGAGCACTGGTCTGAAGAAGTTCTGGGTTTTATCAGAAAACTGAATGATGTTGAAGTGATGAAATAAACAACAGACACAGTTGTCTTGTATGAGAGCTCTTTATTGTCTTCCTGGGGCAATCGTCTGTCACTTCCACATTGTTGACGTCACGTCACACACCATTTTTCACTTCTTTACATGTTTCTAACACAGACAGCACCATGAGGCCACGCCTCCTGCTCACCTACCCAGAGTTAACAGCTGTGACATCATTATACACTGTGTGACATCATCATACACTGTGTGAATGTGCTCTGCATCCCAACGATGGAAGATAACACCAGCGGGCAACATTCAAGCTTTATTCATCAAAAATAAAAACACACTTTTTGACAAGAAACAGTACCAACATGGAGGATGTTGGGGGGCGGGGCCACAGGTGGAGCAAGGGGAGGTGGAGGTGGGGTTGGGGGGGTTAAAGATGGAGGACAAGCGCCACATTCACAGTTTTAAGGTGAGCAGAGAGGGAGGATGTTTGAGCTGAAAATCTGAAGATTTTCTGATGGAAGTTCTGAATAGTTAGAGGCTCAGCTCACCAAAAACATCGGAATTTACAGAAGACGACATCACTTCCCTTTTACCAGCTGTCAAAATAAAATAAAATATTGAACTAGGAAGAGATTTTTAGCATCTTCCTAAATACCAAAAAACATCCTGACTTCCTGCTGCTGTCGTCCCTGTTGGGATGTTTTTGTGGAGCTGATCTGGAGCGGTTCGCACGTGCTCAGTGAGGGCTAAAAGAAGATGGTGCTGGGTGGAGGGGGGGGGAATAGAGACCCGGACGGATCCTTCTAGAAGCACTTGCGGTGGACGATGGAGGGTCCGGCCTCGTCGTACTCCTGCTTGCTGATCCACATCTGCTGGAAGGTGGAGAGGGAGGCCAGGATGGAGCCGCCAATCCACACTGAGTACTTCCTCTCTGGGGGGGCGATGATCTGCAGGACGAAGGAGGATACAGTTTAACTCGGGGGGGGGGGGGGTTACTTTATATTAAACCTGGATTTTGGGATCCACCTAAAACACCTGAACACAACACACTTTCTGTGTTATTTATGATAAAAAGATTTATTTTATTTTGAAAACTGCTCTGTTTTTCATTGTTTTTATTTTTCCAGGGTGGTACAGTGGTGCAGTGGTTAGCACTGTCACTTCACAGCAATAGGGTTCTGGGTTCGAACCCACCGCCCGGCTGTGGCTCCCCGTGTCCGCGTGGGTTCTCTCCGGGTACTCCGGATGTCCAAAGACATGCAGGTTAGGTTAATTGATGATTCTAAATTGTCTGCAGGTGAGTGTGAATGTTTGTCTGTCTCTATGTGTCAGCCCTGTGATTGACTGGCGACCAGTCCAGGTAAACCCTGCCTCTGGCCCAATGTCAGCTGGGATTAGCTCCAGCCCCCCCGCGACCCTCTGAGGATAAGCGGTATAGGTAATGGATGGATGGATGATTTTAAAAACATTAATTTAACAATGTTGTTTAATTTCTACCTTAATTTAAATCGAGGTGATTGTTTAGAGGTAAGTTAAGAATTCATTAAGGAGGAGCTGAGAATTAACAGGATGTCATTTACCTTTTAAAATCTACTAAATTATTAAGTAAAGGTTTTAAAATGAAGTTATTTTAGTGGGATTTGTTTGCACCTTTATAAACACCTTGTCCTTGTATAAATATTTCAAATTATTGCGTAAATTCAGGGGGAAGTCATGAACCCCTTTAAAGTCTTAATTTGTTAATAACTGTATTTTAGCATGTTTATGTCACCATGTTAGCATGTTGTGTTAGCATTCATGCTAAAGTACAGTACAGGAGATGTTGGACCTGTTGGTGGCGCTACAGGAAAGTGTAGATATCAGTGAAGTCGATCTGGAGAACTTTAAAAGCTGCACCAAAGTTCATGGAAAACATCCAATAAATGATTATTGATAAGCTGTCGGAGCTGCAGACGTTTCCATCTTTAATCAACAACTCGAGAGAAAGATGTTCGTTACAAAGTTTTTACCTCAAATAAGAAGCTGGCTTTGATCTAAAGGTTTGGGTTTTATTAGGATCATTAATCCATAAATATTAGCAGTATTTACTCATGTACAGTACTGAAGTACAAATTTGAGGTACTTGTACTTTACTTGAGTCTTTCTACTTCTACTCTGCTACATCTCAGAGGGAAATACTGCACTTTTTACTGCTCTGCATTTATCTGACAGCTGCAGAGGTGAGGTCAGGTGTGTGTGTGTGTGTGAGTGTGTGTGTTGGTCCTGACCTTGATCTTCATGGTGCTCGGGGCCAGAGCCGTGATCTCCTTCTGCATGCGGTCTGCGATCCCTGGGTACATGGTGGTTCCTCCGGACAGCACATTGTTGGCGTACAGGTCTTTACGGATGTCGATGTCACACTTCATGATGCTGTTGTAGGTCGTCTCGTGGATACCTGCAGACTCCATACCTGCAGCAGAGGAGCGGGTGAGACAGGTACACACAGACAGGTGGACAGACAGACAGGTGGTCAGACAGATGGACAGACAGGTAGACAGACAGACAGACAGGTGGACAGACAGGTGTCTGACCGATGAAGGAGGGCTGGAACAGCGTCTCGGGGCAGCGGAACCTCTCGTTGCCGATGGTGATGACCTGTCCGTCAGGAAGCTCGTAGCTCTTCTCCAGAGAGGACGAGGTCGCCGCCGTCCCCATCTCGTTCTCGAAGTCCAGAGCCACGTAGCACAACTTCTCCTTGATGTCTCGCACGATCTCTCTCTCCGCTGCAGACACACCACAGACACTTCAGATGCACTTCGTGTTACCATGAGATGCAAACCTGCGCAGGTATGACGGCGTCCTACCGGTGGTGACGAAGCTGTAGCCGCGCTCGGTCAGGATCTTCATGAGGTAGTCGGTGAGGTCACGACCCGCCAGGTCCAACCTCATGATGGCGTGAGGCAGAGCGTAACCCTCGTAGATCGGCACGTTGTGGGTGACACCGTCCCCAGAGTCCAGGACGATACCTGGACAGACAGACAGACAGGCAGACAGGCAGACAGACAAACAGACAGGCAGACAGACAAACAGACAGACAGGCAGGCAGGCAGACAGACAAACAGACAGACAGGCAGACAGGCAGGCAGGCAGGCAGACAGGCAGACAGACAGACAGACAGACAGGCAGACAGGCAGGCAGACAGGCAGACAGACAAACAGACAGGCAGACAGGCAGACAGACAGGCAGGCAGACAGGCAGACAGGCAGACAGGCAGACAGACAGGCAGGCAGACAGGCAGACAGACAAACAGACAGGCAGACAGACAAACAGACAGTCGTCCTGTTCAAATACTTGTATACTACAGTGTGCAGAATAAGAAAACATTCGTATGACACACAAACTGTAGAAAATATAAATATACATGGCGGACTGAGTCCACTTGAACAAACATGAATCTTCACAACTTTTAAACTTTAAGTATGAAACTTCTCCTGCTTCACATGTCGCTGCCACACACTGTTACACAACAAACCAATATTCATTCAAATAAATCAGATAAATAATATTTATGGCAGTTAAAGAGACAATGACAAACTGAGTGTTGGATAATAACGAGCTTAGGAGGAGGAGGAGCAGGAGGAGGAGCAGGAGGAGGATCAGGAGGAGAAGGAACAGGAGGATCAGCAGGAGCAGGAGGAGAAGGAACAGGAGGATCAGGAGGAGCAGGAGCAGGAGGAGAAGGAACAGGAGGATCAGGAGGAGCAGGAGGAGCAGGAGCAGGAGGAGGAGCAGGAGGAGGAGCAGGAGGAGAAGGAACAGGAGGATCAGGAGGAGCAGGAGGAGAAGGAACAGGAGGATCAGGAGGAGCAGGAGCAGGAGGAGGAGGAGCAGGAGGATCAGGAGGAGGAGGAGGAGCAGGAGGAGGAGCAGGAGCAGGAGGAGGAGCAGGAGGAGGAGGAGCAGGAGCAGGAGGAGCAGGAGGAGGAGGACGAGGAGGATCAGGAGCAGGAGGAGGAGCAGGAGGAGGAGCAGGAGCAGGAGGAGGAGGAGGAGGAGCAGCAGGAGGAGCAGGAGGAGGAGGAGGAGCAGGAGCAGGAGCAGGAGGAGGAGGAGCAGGAGCAGGAGGAGCAGAAGCAGGAGGAGCAGGAGGAGGAGGAGGTGGTCCAACCTGTGGTGCGTCCGGAGGCGTACAGCGACAGCACGGCCTGGATGGCCACGTACATGGCAGGAACATTAAAGGTCTCGAACATGATCTGAACACACACATTCTGATCAGTTTGATATCAATAAATATAACTCATCAATAACTAATGAACTGATCAACTCATCAGTAACTGATGAACCGCAGTACTGCAGGAGTACCTGTGTCATCTTCTCCCGGTTGGCTTTGGGGTTGAGGGGGGCTTCGGTCAGCAGGGTGGGGTGTTCCTCTGGAGCCACTCGCAGCTCGTTGTAGAACGAGTGATGCCAGATCTGACCAATCATAGAGCAGGTAATGATCAGAGTTATTGATCAGAGTTATTGATCAGATTGAATAATGATCAGTTCAGAGGATAACGAGGTGTTTTGAGTGGGGGGGGACCTTCTCCATGTCGTCCCAGTTGGTGATGATTCCGTGTTCGATGGGATATTTCAGGGTCAGGATTCCTCTTTTACTCTGAGCCTCGTCCCCGACGTAGCTGTCCTTCTGCCCCATACCCACCATCACTCCCTGAGACAGGCAGACAGACAGGCAGAGAGACAGACAGGCAGACAGACAGACAGACAGGCAGAGAGACAGACAGGTCAGTGTTTGTCATGGCAGATGAGCGATTCAAAACTAAGTTGATTTAGGACCTTTGTCACCTCCAACACCTTCTGGACCTTCTGGACTACAGGTCTTCACAGGTCCACATGGTTGCTACCAACCGAGACCCAACACAACCTGAGCCGGGCCGAGTCCAAATGGTCTCCTGGACCTGAACCTCACTGCTGCAGCTGTCTCATGAGGTCTGTAGACGCTTCAGAACCTCAAACATTTGAGTTCAGACAAGTCGAGTCGTAGGAAACATATTTCTCATAATGAAATATATTGATTATATTCATCAGCCTGTTGTTTACGATGTGTTTTGTTGACGTGTCGAAAAGGTTGCCTCAGCAGTTTGTGTTGTTTATCATGTCGTCTGTTGTCACAGGAAACAGGAAACATGACAGGAACTGCAGAGCTGAAACAATCAGTCCATTAACTGATCAATTAACTGACTGACAATCAATTGGTAACTACTTTGATAATCTGTTAATTGTCATAAAAGTCAAACACTCTGGTATTTCTGAAGAGGTTAACTATTGATCTGTAGATTCATTGATAATGAAAGTGATCATCGGCGGCTGCTCTCTTCCATGTTAACTGTTTTTTGTTAATTGCTCGTTAATTGATAGTTTAGCTCGTTAGTGTTCTGATTGGTTCTGATTATTTACAGTGCTCTTTCTCTTGGACCCGTGAAGACCTGTATTCTGAACAGCTGCAGTCCTCAGTCAGGTCCTCATCCACCAGGGGGTGTGGCCTGTCCATACAGACTGTATGAACCAATCACGGCTTCCTCTCCAGCAGCTGTGCATTAGCACAGCACCATCAGCAGTTATAGCAGCAGTGTTAGCATTAGCATTAGCCGGTCCCTGTGTGCGGACCAATCAGCTGTCACCTGGTGCCTGGGCCGGCCCACGATGGAGGGGAAGACGGCTCTGGGTGCGTCGTCTCCGGCGAACCCGGCCTTACACAGACCGGATCCATTATCACAGACCAGAGCGGTGCTCTCCTCATCATCACACATGACTGCAGGGGGCACTGTGGACGAGCGACAACACTACGACACTGAGTCACACTGTCAGAGAGAGAGGGGGGGTGATTATTGGTTTTTGATAAGACAAACACACTGCAAGAAAATAACAAGACATTCTCCAGTTGTTTTGGAGGTTTAACTGGTGAACCTGCAGCCTGTGTTCAGGGATCATAAGAACACAGTTTACACACTGCACTGAAGGGGTGTCCACATACTTCTGGCCATATAGTATAACTGATTGCACGATGTAAAAAACTGATTGATCAGAAGGATTTATAAACACCATCAAATATCAGCGGAGTTATGAGGTTTTATTAGATGATGAAAACACAGTTTGAATGAAGAAAAGATGATGGTGTGTTAAAAACATGTAAGTCATGCTGACAGTGTGAACAGCTGACGTCCATCTAAACCTCCGACTGAAAACACAGAGTTATGAGGTTTTTCCAGCAGCTCGACAAACAGAAAAAGACTGAAAAACACAGAAAGATGAAAACACGTAACAGATCCTCAGACTGCAGCATCCAAATCACCAAACATGGAGTTGTGAGGTTTTCACGTGACAGCAGTGACATCACCCCCCACCCCCCCCCGCAATGTACCACTGCTGTCCTTTACTGAATGAACAACAAAGCACTCTGGGAAAACTTCCTAATTAGGGCATAAAGCAGAGTCCTGACTGTGTTTGGTATGTCCTCTCTCTCCCTGTCTCACCCTACCTCACTCGCCCTCTCTCGCCCTGTCTCTCTCTCTCTCCCTCCCTGTCTCCCTGTGTCTTTCTCCCTGCCTGTCTCTTTCCCTCACAGTGAGACAGAGATGAGTTTCAACCATATTTAGTCATTGAATTTGGGAATCAAATATTTATCTGATTTTTCTGACAGGAGCCGGCGGGTTCACGTTGCCCTCAGTTTTGTCTGCTTCTCTCTCTAACATTGCAGGACGAGTCTGGTGTTATTCTAAATGTTTACTGCTTCCTACTGAAGACGTAAATATTTATAAATCTATATTTCATGGTTAAACTGTCAGGTGGGCCGCGGTCCGAACCGGTTCAGGAGCTCAGAGAATTTGTTGTTTTGGACATTTTATATAAAGACATTCTGCTGGTTTAAATAATGACTGTGTACAACGTTTAGTTTGGAGCAGATTTCAAAGAGTAAGTATAGTATATATTTTGGTTATCATCACTAAACCTCATGTTCAGCCTCAAACCAACAACATGTCAGTCTGCGGCTCTCAGTCCTGTCTGACTTCCTGTCTGTGGCTCTCAGTCCTGTCTCACTTCCTGTCTGTGGCTCTCAGCTCCGAGCCCATTGGTTCCTGCTGAAGACGTAAATCTTTACAAACACAGATCTATAGTTTGATGTCTCAAACAGCTGCTCACTGTAGTTTTTATCAAACAAACAGGAGGAAATAGTGACTTTGTTGGGGACTATTTTCAGCGGCGGATGAATCCACATGTGGTGTTCTAGTGAGTATTTGGGGCAGCAGGACGGTGTGTAAATAAACTACAGTGTGTGTGTGTGTTGATGGTGATGAAGGCTCACTGTTGTGTTTAATAGTTTCTGGATTTAAAGATTTAAACTTTAAAGTCTTCATCAGTGGCAAAAAACATCGTCTCTAAATGTCTAAATGAAAACATAAAATATGTTTCAGTGAGTGAAATTATTAAATAGAAAATAATGATTGTGACTGTTTTTATTTTCTTATTAACTGAAGTTTTGATTTATTACAAACTTTTTATCTATTTAATGTTTTCCTGCAGAAATGAAGCTCAGACAAATAATCAATCATATTGATTAATTTCAGATCATTTGTGTATTTTACTGGTTTGACTGGTGTGCTGCCTGCACCGCCCCCTGCTGGCTGAATGTTTAACAGCAGACTGAATCTGATTGGCTGTGGACCATCAAAAGATGAACTGAATCTTCTGCAGATTCATGTTTTTAATCCTCTAGTATCAGGAGCTATTGATCAGGTTGATCGGTTCCGTGTTGATCAGGGGTGACCTTCTGTACTCGTCGTTACATCATGAAGTCTCAAACCAAGGCTCTTATTTATACACATATATATATATATATATATATATGTATAACAGACAGAGATCAATAAGTCCCAATCACCAGACCATGACTGACTGATGACATGTTGACAAATAATATGTTAACTCAAGATCCGCATTCCATCTTTTTCCAGAGCTTTTAATCATGGACTTCATCAGTGAATCAGTGCTCACTCACAACCAGTGATGAAGACCATGAGATGTGGTTGAAAGCTTCTGAAAAAGCCAATCAGTAGATCTCGCATTAATGAAATCAAATCATGATAATATATAATAATAATAATAATAATAATATATAAATGTGTTCAGGCAGCAGAGCCTGCCAGTCGTGACTCGGGGCAAATGTTTAAAAAAAGGCAATGAAAGCTTCAACACAGCACCAACAGAGTGACATCAAACGCACCTCAACACCTGCCAGATCCAACCAAACTTCACTAAGAAAATCCAAACTTTTAACATTGACTCATCAGACTGAAAACAGACTCTAAAACATCAGCAGCTGGTGTAGAGACGATGTGACTCAGCAAATCTCAGTGTTTCGGCTTCCTCAAGCTTCTTTCTACAGAGTCTGAAGCAGAAACCAACTGTAGCTCTGCAGAGTGGGGAGAAAACTTCAACACTAAAAACACCAAAAACACAAGTGGAGTCTGGTGTGGTTCTGTTCTGTTCTGTTAGATTCTACGAGTTCATCAGGTGCAACACGAGGAGAAGACAAATGGAGAGAACAAAAGACTTGAAGAAGGAGCAGAGGAGATGGTGGAGAAGGAGACGTGAAGAGAAGAGGGAGGGAGGTGAAGGAGGAGGTGAGACAGGAGAGAAGATGGAGGAGGAGATGGAGAAAACTTTTCTACTGTTAAACTGAGAGAGAAGCAGACAGGAGGAAAAAACAGCTCTGTGTTTAGTTAAACTGAGAGGAGAGGAGTTGAAAGAGGAGAGGAGGAGATGATAGAGGAGATAAAAGGAGAATTTTTACCGAGGAGAGGACCAGAGAGGAAAGGAGGTGCAGGAGGAGGTGAGACAGTTTAGGAGCAGACAAGACATGGTGCAGGTTTAAAGGGAGGAGCAGAAAAAAGGAGGTGAAGAGGAGAGGAATAAAGAAGAAGTTGATGGAGGAGGAAAAACGAAAATATTTTGCAATGAAAAGGAGGTGAAATGAAGTAAAAGAGGAGGTGAAGACGAGGTGAAGACAAGGTGAAGAGGAAAAAGAGGAGATGCAGATACAATGATCAAAGAGGGAAAATGAAGCCATGGTGCAGCTTTTCATGGAGAAAATAAAAGGAGAAGAGAGGAGGCGAAATGAGGTAGGAGAGGAGGTGACGGAGCTGTGAGGAGTAGGGAACAGGGAGATGAAAGAGAGAAGTTTTGCCACAGTTAGAAGGAGAGGAGCAGAGAGGAGCAGAGAGGAGGTGAGACGGTTTAGGAGCAGAGAAGATGATCAAAGAGGAGACAGAAGAAGACGTTTAAGTCACATTTACACCAAGAGGTGAAGCAGGAGGAGATGGAGGAGGTGAAGCAGGAGGAGATGGAGGAGGTCTTACCGTGGCAGTGCAGGGCCTGCTGGGACGTGAGGGGGGGGCAGGACAGAAGTGAGAGTCTGAACTGCTGCGACTGAGTTTATCAACCCTCCACCTCCTCCATCCATCCCTCCATCCATCCCTCCATCCCAAACATGGCCCGGGCCTCCTCCCTCTCTCCCTCCACCTCCTTCCATCCCTCCTCCCTCTCTCCCTTGCTTGATTCCTTATAGGGCAGGCCCTGAGGGAAACAGCCAATCAGACGACTTGCAGCGCCACCGGACTTTCTCCCATCATTCACTGCATTCCTCAGAGAGAGAGAGACAGACAGAGAGACAGACAGGCAGAGAGAGAGAGACAGACAGAGACAGACAGGCAGACAGACAGAGAGAGAAACTGCAGTCCAGTCCAGAACATCTGATCAGTTCAGATATCTGATGGAGGATCCACGGCTGAATATGAGTCTCTACATGCACAACTCTGCAGAGACCCACTGATCAATAACATCCACCTTCAATCAATCAGCCCCATACACCCCCTCCATCCCAAAAACCCCTGTGTCAGGGCAGACAGACAGACTGTTAAAGGTCAGACAGTGTTTGGTGACACAATCTCACACCTCAGCCATCCCTGACATCCTGTCTTCATGTTTCTGTCTCACACACCTGCTGTTAGCCGTTAGCTAACTAGGTTAGCTGTTAGCGAAGCAGCTAGTCAGCAGTCCACCCTGTAGTCAGCTGGTTTAGCTGACAGCAGAGTTAAAACCCGGATGAACTGGAACATTTTCAGGCGTTTTTAAAGGGTTTTGTTGAGGTTAAGATGTTCTGAAAGAGTAAAAAAACTTGAACATGAACATCACCTCTGAATTTGCACCTTAAAATGAATTCATTTTCAGTTAGAGAGCGTTATTTACCTGCAGAGGCAAGACAGTTTCAGTTGTTGTGATGCTGAAACATAACTATGTTGTTTAGTGGTTTTATTTATGTTGTTGCACAGAAAGTCAATAAACTAGCTAGCAAGCTACCACAACATTGAGGAGCTATAAACGTGACGCTGCTATGCTAGCTGTTGGCTACACGGCTTGTAGCTTCTAGTCTTTGTGCTAACAGAGGTAACTGTATGTGGTCTGGTTACTTACTAAAATAAAAAGAGAACACAGATTAAACTGCTGAAAGGTGGAAGGTGGAGGTTACTCCACCTACTGAATCACTTCAGTTTAAAATCAGTTTGTTGTCATTAGGGGTTTGGCAGGAAGCGGAAGTCATTATTATAGATCAGGTTCTTTCTGCTGAATCATATTGTTTCTTCGTGGTTTGGTAGCTAATGTTCCATCAGGTGCAGTCCTGATCCAGGTTTTGGGATCCACTGCTGTGAGTGACTGATGAAGTCCAGCTGTGTTGACTGTCAGCAGCAGCCAGTCTGACGGTGTTGATATGAGTCTGACCTCCACTTCAACTCTACATGAACCAGGGTCCTGCCATGAAACTGCTAACTTTGTCTCCAACATTTAAAGGGAAAACTGTCTCTATGGTTTCCAGTGACTGGAGACACTAATCCAATGCTGTGTCCCAAATCGCGTACTGCCGTGAGTACACTCATATGCAGTATACTGTGTACACTATGTACTGACTTGTGTAGTGCGTTCATTTTGACAGGGTAGTGTTGTCCCAAATCCAACACTGCTGTTGTGCGCTTACCGGAAATGACGATCGCAACCTTTGACTGCGTCTTCTTCTTCTTCTTTTTAATGATGGATTGCAACCGGGCGGAGCATTATCGCCAACAAGTACCGCGATTGCCGCACGCTGAAATATCTGCCAGCACGTTTGCTCACATGACTTCAATTTAATTATATTAAAAATGAATGAAAAATGAACATGCTTTTACTTTTAGCCGTAACAATCGCAACCGCGGCCGCCATTTTCATATGTTGGTGGTCCTCCCCTTCCGCTACGTGGCCAAGATGGCGACCGTTAAGGGTGAGAAGTGTGCAGAGTTCATGGATGTATAAAGAGAACTGGATCCAGCGTCGGAGGCGGGGCCCCGTTCATTCCTATGAAAGCTGCTCAGTGGCGCATGAAGCCAAAAATGTTCGACTTCCCGGGTATAAAATTAATTAATTAATTAATCTTCCACATAGCTTCCACATCGTGCGGCCCATAGAGCGAGCGCACTAGCTTTTCCTTTAGCCCCGCCTCCCAGCCGCTCCGTCTCAGGCTCACTCACATGAATGGCAGTCACTACTATAACTCTGGATTTGGCTATTTATGCATTTTACAACTTTTAGGACGTCATGATTTAAATAAGGGCTGTTTAAGTGTTGGTACTGGCTAGTTGTTGTACCTCAAAAAAAATTATCCACTGATTTACAGACGTCTCTTTCCCAGTGTAAGTCTATGTGAAAAAGTGTCTTGGGGCCAGTGTGCATCATGTGACGGACCTGGAAGTTGTAATTACACGGTTTGGCCACTATGTCAAATTGGCTTCAAAGCCTGGCGCTCTTCCTGGGGGCTTGAGCGTTCCACACTCAACTTTCTGGCCGTTTTGTGTACACCATCCGGGTACTTACAGTACACTGCATTTTGCCCTACTTACCAGTGTGAACGCACTTATGCACTCAAAATACTAAGTTTGAGTACGTAAGTACGCGATTTGGGACACAGCACAAGTGTTTTTTATTAACATGAAGTAAAATAAAAAAAATAAAAAATAAGTTTTCTGTTAAACTTTAGTCATTTTACCACATTCATGTGAGGTAACACTCAATAAATATTGTATAAATGTGTGAGGTCTGGCCACACAGTGAAGTGGAACAGTGAAATTAATCATGAAATGTCTTTGTGACGTACTGACGATACTTGCAGGACTAGTTGGTGAACTACTGTAGCTGGGAAGTTCATGCTAACACACTAGCAAGGCAGGAACATGCTAACGCTAGTGAGTCACAAAATCTCTGAGCTTCTTTCTATTTTCTCTGTACGGTGCTGTTTCTCCCCTCCGGACATTTTGTTCTCAGGACTGTTCATCATTCAACAGAGTTACTGAAGAGTAATTAATACTAATATAATACTAATAATACTAATGTAATACTAATACTAACAGTACTTTTTTAAAATGCTAATGTTGCTTTTGTTGTGCTAATGTAAGCCTACTTTTTAAAATGCTAACGGTACTTGTTTAAAATGCTAATGTAGTTTTTTTTCTATATCCTGAGAATGTCCATAATTTCATTCTCATGACTTTGTGCCAACATGTTTTCGACCCCCCCTCTGCCTGGACCTCCAGGACTGTTTGTAAAGGGGGACCGGTCTGCGGTCCAGTTCTTGGACCGTGTAACTTCAGCTCTCTCCTCAGACCGCAGGATTATTTGGTGTGTTCAGACTCTGGTTGTGCTGCTGGACATGAAGGTCAGACACATGTTTGAATCCTCTTGTGTCGACTGGGTTTCCATTCTCAGCTGTGCCCCCCCCACATGTCCACCACCCTGTTACTGACTGATTTACACTCATCACAAACACACTGCAAAACATATCCTGTTACAAAGCGCTCTGATCTGTCTTCAGCTGGTTAAACTGATCCAGAGGCCTGAAGCTGACCAGGAGAGGAGAGGTTAGTGACTGACGTTCTGCTGCACTGAAAGGTTAACACCCAGTGGGGACGTAGCGTAGCATAGCATAGTACAGCTGGCCGATTAGCCTTAAGGAGCAACTTAACATCCCACTTCTTCACTTCTTCTTCTTCACACACGGCAACCAGCTGTAGAACAGCGTGAAACCAGAAACAGGAAGTGAACTGTGTCAGATTTTATAGCAGTTTCTATCTAAAATCTCCAGCTGTCAAACACACGTATTTCCCTCTGAAATGTAGTAAAGTAAAAGTATAAAATGATTTGACTTGATGGGATGGAGGTACGTTTCAGTTTGCACATTCGCTAACTTCAGCAGAACGACAGTCTGACGAGTTTCAGCTCGTTAAGAATTCGTCCTGATAAACATGTTCATATGTTCTCTGGATGTTATTTACCAGGTTTAACATCCACCCTTCCTCTCGGTCTCCATCACCTCCTCATATGGCAGTGTAGCATGTTCATTCACACACACACACACACACACACACACACACACACACACCTAAGCGGCGAGCCAAAACAGTGACATCATCAGTTTACATGATGTACACCACAATCCCCTTCTGAGGAGAGATCCCAGTCCATCACACACACACACACACACACACACACAGTGCTCCCAGTCATCCCCATGTTAGGACGGCAGGAGATCCTGAAGCTGAATCTGGAGGTTAGAGGATTCTTCTGATCCAGAGTCCAATAATTAGCAGTAAACAGAGTCCAGCTGAGGCTGATGGGAGCGTCTGTAGTTCTGCAGGTATGGTAGACAGACAGACAGACAGATGGACAGACAGTCATTAACATACGTGCCTCTCAATGGCTAAAAATATTGTTATTTAAATAATTAAAATGTAAAAAGAAATAGAGTTTTATTGTAATTAAATGTTAATATTTTAATATTTAGTTGAAGTGCAGTTTATTGTTGAATGCTGATATTGTAACTGTACAGTTTCAGAGTGTGCATGGTGATTATACTCCTCATATAATAAACGATTCAGTCATTTATTTTGTGTTTCCATTGATTATCTTGTTTTATTTTCCCTCCATGTTCCTATCCTGCGTCCCGGCACACACTGATCTATCGTCCAGGTGCAACATTGGAAGAGGAGACCTCAACGCTTCAGATGCTTTCACAGTAAAACATGTCGGTGCTTTATATTCAGTGGTATTTAAATGTCATTACATGTTCAGTAGTGACTGAACTTCACATCTACATTGAAATGATTACACTTAATATTTGCTTCGTCCTCTGCTGGACGCAGCTACGAACAACATGTCTGACTGTTTCCTGTGTGTGTGTTTGTGTGTGTGTGTGAGGAGGGGGCAGCAGTCTATCTCCTTAAAAAGACAAACACAGCAGGGTGGAGGAGGGTGGAGGGTGGAGGTCGCTCTAAATGAGGCCGTGAAGAAGAAGAATGTTTGCTGTTTCTGGGCGTCTCGTCTTGACGTCGGGACGTTTGTCTCTTCATGTGAAGGACGACTGATTCTTCAGTGAGTTTCAGTCGATCCGGAAACTGAAGCAGGAAAACAGGAGACATCCACACCTCTCGACTGCTTCTGGATGTAGGGCAGCATCAGCACCTGGCTCAGCAGGAAACCACCACTGAAGTCCTTCAGCGGGTACCACAGTGGTATCAGTGGTACATGTCATGTCCCATGGTATCTCTTGAACACACAGTTTATTGTAAGTTGTTACAATAACTTTACATTTATGACCCGCCAGAAATCCATCCAATGATCCGACAGCCCGCTCATCAATAGGTCATGAATCAGGTGTTGTCAGCCGTCTGACTGTGAGATGAGTAGAGGGCGATGGGTGTGGGGGGGTTCAAGTCTGACTCTGAATCATCAGAACAAGGTTAGAAAAGATCTGCATCTCTGATAAAAGGTCAAAGCTACAAGAAGCCAATTACGACTCCCAGGGTGCATTT
Source organism: Macquaria ambigua (assembly GCA_008360985.2). NCBI lineage: Eukaryota > Metazoa > Chordata > Actinopteri > Centrarchiformes > Percichthyidae > Macquaria > Macquaria ambigua. The sequence goes on along the minus strand of VMKM01003336.1, from coordinate 22,222 downwards.
CACCAACAAACAGCCAATCACAGAGCTTGAAATTAATGGTGAGCTGAAGCTAAAGATTAAAGATAGAAACCTGATAAATCATTCAGTAGTCTTATTCTCCACAGGGACGTTACTGAGGCTCATGGGTATCGTAGTGTTTAGAGCTCCCTGCACTGAACTGAGGGAGGAATGTGTCAGGATGCAGATCTCCACATGATGACTACAACATTTCTCTGCTGTACGTTTCAGTTATCCAGCACACTCACTCTGGTTCTCCATAAAAGGAAACTTTACTACGAGGAAAACCAAACTTCCTGCGCAGACACCGCCCACGCTACTACTCGTCTGGGACAGAAGCTTTTAGAGAAACTCCAGGAAGAAAACGAACAAGGTGTGGCAGCACGATAGAGCAAGAACAGATTAAATAGAACATAAAACATAAAACAACAGACAGCAGGGAGAGCCGTCTGTGTCTGTATCTTTAACTCCAAAAAAGGAAGCCGGTCAGTAAATAAGAGGAGACGCTGCCACCTCCTCCTCCTCCTCTTCGTCTCATGTAAGGAGAGGAAACATGGTGGGTGTGGTCAGGTTGTGTTTCTGTAGAAAGTGTGTGACTCCTCGTACAGCCTGTGTACTGTAGTATTTCTCTGTGTCCTTCAGTATGTCCTTGTTTAGTTGTACTGTGTTCATCTCCTCCTCTGCCCCTCCTACACCGTGTCCTTCATAGCTTCATACCACACTCACTTATTTCAGCTCACTTTCACTTATCAAGCATTCATCTGTGCAGAGTACACCGCTACAAACATACACCAGCTGTCCGCCTGTTAGCTTCTGCTGAATGTTTGATTAATTTCATATGAAACTGCCAGTAAACCACATATTTTACCATATTTTGTTTGCGTGTCGTTGGTTAAATTACGTCCAAAATATCTAAAATAAGAATAACTGTCTGGAGCTACTGTAACATGGTAAAGGTAGCTACAAATAGCTATCATTACGCTTCATAAGCTAGCCGTTTGTTGCTAAGATTGGTTAGTCAGATATGCAAGATGTTACGTCAGATATGCTAGCTGTCTGTAGCTATTGTAAGATTAGTTAGCTAAAAACAGGCCCAGTTACACCAGATTGTGACAAAAAGAAAGTTAATTTGCACGTTAGCTTGTTAGCTCAGTTGCTAACAGTGACACTAAGTGTCCACAGTGTATTAACAGCAGTATCAGCATGATGTCCTCCTGACTGCTGACTGTGTGTTAACCAGTTTATACTCTCACAGTTTAACTGCAATACATCTGGATGTTAGCAACACAGCTAATAAGCTACAATAGCTTCCTCCATGTTGGACTCTCCGGCTCTCCGTCCAATCAGAGCTCAGTTCTGTCAGGACGGCTTCTTATTGGTCAACTCAAAGGTCAAAGTTCACCAAAGCTGAACTCGACACAGTTAGTTACACAGTACGCAGGTTTACGTGGCCTTACTGATCACAGTGATGCTAACATTGGTTAGCCACAAACAGCTATCATTTATGCTAAGCTAGGCTAAACACTCGATGTCAGTAAATGTTGGACTGTTCCGTTAAATACATTTTCAGAGTCCTCACCAGCATTTCCTGTGTTTTGTTTAACATTTTTACACTTTACTTATATTATAAAATTAGATTATTATTATAATGTTTTACAGTCACAGCCGCAGGTTTCCTTCAGTGTGTGGGTGGAGTGGACCGACTCCACCTGCTTCACCTCCATTCACACACACACACACACACCCTGCTGCCTGGACTTTGACCGAAAATGGGAAAACAGCTGGACTCCTTACAGGGACGTCTGAAACTGTTTCTGATTGGCCGACTAACATCAACACACAGCGAGTCACTCACAACCAGCTCAGGAATGTGTGTGTGTGTGTGTTCTGCCTTCTTTCTGCCTTCTTCTTTCTTTCTGCAGGAGCAGACCAGCTGTGGAAGAAGTACTCAGATCTTTTACTTCAGTAACAGTACTAATACAACAGTGTAGAAATACTCCTGCATGCAAAAAATTACTTAAGTAAAAGTACAAATGTATTAGCATAAAAAAATACTTATTACTTACTGATTATGCAGAATAATGTGTATTATATTACTGGATTAATTATTGATGCATTAATGTTGCAGCTGTAAAGCTGGAGCTACTTTTAATGACTTTATATTCTGCTGGGTACTTTGAGTTTGATCTTTGATCTTATTTTAACCTGTAGTAATATATCATAATGTATTAGCTGATTCTGTTTTGTATTATTAGTCAGAATCTGCAGATAAATGTAGTGCAGTAAAAAGTACAATATTTCCCTCTGATGTAGTGAAGTATAAAGTAGCAGAAAACGGAAATACTCAAGAAAAGTACAAGTACCTTACTACTACTACTACTTGAGTAAACATACTTAGTTACATTCCACCTCTGCAGGAGCCAATCACAGCCTGTCAGGTTGTAGGTGCAGCAGAGGGCCATCCACACTCATCATTCATTCATGTGTTAGCTTGTTAGCTAAAGTTAGCTGAACTGCTAAAGGTCTGAAGTTCTTCTTCTGGTGTCAGTTAGCAAGCAGCTTCAGGTGCATCAACACCTCCTTCTGGACCGGAGGAGGACCGACCTGGTCTACATGCAGTCCAGAACACAAAGACATGACTGAGTGTCAGTGAAAGAGTCTGGATTTTACCTGATACCAGACTCTTGAAATCAAAAGGAAATGAGTCCTCTGACGTGCGTCACTCGTCTCTCAGAACAGATTCTGTCTGATCAGTCGCTGCACAGCCAGTTTCTGTCCACATGCAGCCGTTGGACACAGAGCTGAACTGAAGACTGTGGACACTCAGCTGATAAACCAATCAATAACACAGAGCCGATCAGACCGTTTGTGTTCTTCTATGGTGATTGTTTTGTCTCTACCAGCTTTCAGTCTGTTCTACAGTTTGTTGTCCAGCTGCTTCTGTAGTTCCTGCTCTCTGCCTGCAGGGGGCAGCGTAATATAACTTACATCATGTAGCACACAGGATGAGGAAGCAACAGTGAATGTGTTTTTACTGTAAGACATGTTTTCATTGGTCGATGATGTTTTCGGAAAGCTGCAGTTTAACATTAAACAATATCAGTTTGAAAGACATGTTGTTCTTCTTCTTCTTCTTCTTGTTCTTGTTATTGTTGTTGTTCTTGTTATTGTTGTTATTGTTGTTGTTTGTCTTCAGCAGCTTGATGGATGAAAGTCAGTTAATAAACTGAATCAATCTGAACATGAGGATTCTCTGTCTCCTCCTCTCCTCCTCCTCTCCTTCTCCTCCTACTCCTCTCCTCCTCTCCTCCTCCTCCCCCTCTTCCTCCTCCTCCTCCTCCTCCTCCTCCTCCTCTCCTCTCCTCTGCAGGAGAAGCTGTTGGTGTAGTCAGCGGCCTGCAGGTGACGCTGTCTGCTGCTGGTTAACACGACAGGTTAAACATCAACAGGACAGGAAGCTGTTTGACTGACAGGTGTTTAACTCAAGCTTCACTTTGTTAGTGTCGGATTCAGTTTGTCAACAGAAAGTTATATATATTTAGTTATATATATATATATATATGTATATATATATATATATATGTATATATATATATATATATATACATATATATATACACACACTCCTCCTCCTCCGTCAGCAGATTAGGATTTTATATTCAAACGTGACAAACGAGAAATGAGTCTGAACTTTTCAGTGAGGAATTTCCCAGAAAACATCCCCACTGTCCGGTCAACAGACCCCACAGGAAGTGAGACAAAGACCTTACAGTGGACGTTACATCATCACTTTCTCCACACACACACACACACACACACACACACACATATTTGTACTTCTAATCTTGAGAGGACCGTCAGTGACACAACCCATTCTCTAAAACGTCTTCACTTTCTAAATCATTCTCACTTCTAGTGTCCAACACTGAAGCTGGTCCTAACAAAGATAGACATACTATAAGAGCACACACACACACACTGGACTTTTCCGCTCTGATTTCCCAGAAGACATCACTTCACTGCTTTATATCAGACAGACAGACAGAGAGACAGAAAGAGAGAGACAGACAGAGAGACAGACACAGAGAGAGAGAGACAGAAAGAGAGAGACAGAAAGAGAGAGACAGAAAGAGAGACAGAAAGAGAGACAGAGAGAGACAAAGAGAGAGACAGAAAGAGAGACAGAAAGAGAGACAGAGAGAGACAAAGAGAGAGACAGAAAGAGAGACAGAGAGAGACAGAGAGAGAGAGACAGACAGAGAGAGACAGAAAGAGAGAGACAGAAAGAGAGACAGAGAGAGACAGAGAGAGAGACAGAAAGAGAGACAGAAAGAGAGAGAGACAGAAAGAGAGAGACAGACAAAGAGACAGACAGACAGACAGACAGACACAGAGAGACAGACAAAGAGACAGACAGACAGACAGACAGACAGACAGCCATGAAGTCCTTCACTCTTCTCTGTCTGGACAGAAAAACAAAATCCATGAATTCAAAGAACACACACAAGATTTAGACTTTCTTATCCTCCAAGAGTCCAGAGACCTGTACTACGAAGCGGGATTTGCTGTTAGCGAGATAACTTCAGGTTCAACTCTGGGTTTTCAGGACTATGACGGTGGTTCACTTCTTACCGGGGTAAATCGCCATGGTAACTGATGCTGCACGCCTAACCTGCTCCGGAGCAGGTTATGTTCGAGATAACAGATCAACGCGTACTAAAGCCCCGCCTACTGACCAATCAGGTCTCTTGGAAAATGACATCACCAATAGAAAAGAAGTGCAGCTCGGTACGTGGATCGTGAAGATCGTGAGAGGAACTCTTTTTATATGAGAGATAGTTTCTCGTCGGATTGACCGACGTATCTGTGTCGTCCTACAACAGAGACTGACTGAAGCACTAAAGCTTTGTACTTATAAGAGATGAATGTCAGCCTATTTACCGCTAAATTATGTTTTATATTTATTTATTTTTTGTCTGTTTGACACCGCCGGGGTTGCAGCTGAAAGAATCAGAATAAAATTGTCAAACACTCCATAAGAACATCTGAGCAACACATTAACTTAATGTAATACTGCTGACGGGGCAGTGATGTTATCAGCCTGTTAATTTACGCTTCACACAGTCGGGTTTTTTTACCAGCTGGACATCAACCTGGATGATGTTTAAATTCTTCGTATTTCTCTAATATTACAGTTTGCTCTTCGTTTGTAAAGTATGCCGCTCTGCTGCCAGTTCACCTGTCGTGTTTGTGATTGGTCACATGCTGCAAACACCGCCTCTTTCATGTGAACGCGCTCGTGGCCTGATTGGGAAACCCTGGGTTGATTTACAGAGCTGATAACCAGCGTCGTGTGACCGCTTAGCGGGATCGCGATTGTTAGGTTTAGTGAAGACAGATAACAAAAAGAGATCCTGGGTCTGTTGAACTTGCTTCGTAGTGCAGGCCTCTGGAGGTAGATCTGATTCCAACATCCACTGCCCCCCAAATTACAAAGAAATCTTTGTGTCCTCAATTAAAAACCCAGCAATTAAAAGAGGGAGAGATTCAGGAGGCATTTTAATTTGGTACAAATCTGAACTGTCAATATATATATATATATATATAATAAAGTCTGGGTGTCAGAACACACAGTGCATCGCAGTTTGTTGCGTATGGGGCTGCGTAGCCGCAGACCGGTCAGGGTGCCCATGCTGACCCTGTCCACCGCCGAAAGCGCCTACAATGGGCACGTGAGCATCAGGAGCATCATGGAAACGGTATTCCCTAATGGCAGTGGCCTCTTTCAGCAGTATAATGCGCCCTGCCACGCTGCAGAAATGGTTCAGGAATGGTTTGAGGAACACAACAACGAGTTCAAGGTGTTGACTTGGCCTCCAAATTCCCCAGATCTCAATCCAGTCGAGCATCTGTGGGATGTGCTGGACAAACAAGTCTGATCCATGGAGGCCCCACCTCACAATTTATAGGACTTAAAGGATCTGCTAACATGTGGTAAATGTCCACATCATGTATATAGAGCCTATATATCTAGATCAGAAGTGGGCTGCAGGCTCATTGGGTCCTGGTCTGGTTCAACAGAGTTCTGAGTGACCAGAGGATGAACTTCAGGTGGTGGTTTGTGGTGTAAATACCAGCTCAGGTAAAGTTTCATCATCATCATCATCATCCTCATTATTGTGGTCCTGCCCCGACATGTGATTCTCGTCAGACCAACTGTGTGGGGGGAGCGTTCCCATCTCAGAGTGTGTGTGGGTGGAGGCGTGTTTCTACAGGTCCAGGATTAGGTCCAAGACTGTGAAGGGTTAAAACACGTTCCTAAGTGTTGAGCTGAGCAGCAGCACAGTAACTCACCTGGCCCTCTACAGCCAGGTGATCCGCCACAAAAACATCAAAATAAAAACTTTGGTTGGAGTTCATCTTTTTTCACTTCTCTTTAAAGTGACCTGATCAATAGATCTCAGGTCCCTTCAGACTCCTGACCTCTGATTGATTGTTGGAGCTGGACTATAATCATCCTGTTGGATTATAATCCCACTGCAGGAGGAAAGAAAGACAAGAGCATCTGAGCTGAACTTTACAGGATCTGGATTTTCACTGGACTTCATCTGAAACTAGTTCAAATAATAGAACTGTGATTAGTTAATAAACAGACCTGATGAGCAGATCAGTGAACTCGCTCTCTGAGAAGATTTTATCTGGTTTCTGTATAATCCCATGTTGTTCTGGGTTTTGGTCTGTATAAGAGTTTTCCTGCTGCGAGGCGAGGCAGTGTCTCAGCTCCTTCCTGAAGACTTCTCTGAGCTTGTTAACTGTTTCATAGCTTCGTTCCAGTCGATTGTTTTGTACTTTTCTTCTGGGAGGTGATTTCCCTTTTCTCCTTGTTAAATTCTGTTCTCTGAATGTGTGTGACCTTTGCCCCCACCAAGATGAGTCACCTGGAGTTGCAGCAGAGGCTGCTGGGAGTGAAATGCTTCTCTTGTGACTCACCTCTGTCTCTGAGTGAGAGCTTTGGAAATGTCCTGATCCCAGAAGTTCCCAAACGTGACTCAGAGTTCTCGTTAAGTAGATTTACTGCAACATCCTGCTGCTTCTTACCTGACAGGTCACTGATCACACCTCATACAGTCAGAGTTCCTGCAGAGTGTTACACACTGGGGGGGAGTAACTAAATACTGTGCTTGAGTACTTGTACTTTACTTGAGTATTTCCATGTTTTCCTACTTTCTACTTCTACTGCCTGACATCTCAGAGGCAAATATTGTACTTTTCATTTCACTGCATTTATTTATTAACTTTAGTTACTTTGCAGATTCAGATTTTTCAGTTCACTAAACAACAATGTTCATTTATTTAACACTAAATCACCAAAGTGAATGAGGAAGCTGCAGAGTCAGGAGGGAACAACAGAGTTGTGTGGGGAGAGGAGGTCTGGCTGCTGCTCGGGCATGAGACACACCTGGGCAGGTGTGTCTCTGATTAATGCAACTGATTAACCTGCCAGCTGGTCTGCAGCCAGAGAGGAAGAGCGACAGCAGAGTGAACCAATCAGAAGAGCCGTCACACTGTTCACAGCTGATGATACCTGTGTACTTTTACTGCGGGTACTTTAATGAAGCTATTGAAGCCAGTTTTGATGTGTTGTGTCAGGTGTGGTAAGCTGTGTATGTTGCTACGTCACTTACTCACCTGAGGGCACAGGCAGGTAATCTGGATAGGGGAGTCACAGGTGAACAGCGGGAGGGAATTAGGGACAGAGGAAGCCACACAGTTTTTCAACCGTGTGTGTGTGTGTGTGTGTGTGTGTGTGTGTGTGTGTGTCTGGGCTGTTTTTTTGGGTTTTAGTGTTTTTTGTTTTTCTTATATGTACGAGCTCAGTTTTACGTTTTCATTCAGTGCACCACGTTTTTGTAGGAGTTTTTCAAGCTCATGTAAATAAAAGATCAAACGCAACTCAGGTTTTGCACCACGCGTTGGAAAAGACTTCAAGTTCCCTCAAGTGGCATTTTTTTGTTGTTGGATTGCCACTACAGAAGCTGATGATACTTGGTATTACTGTTCTGACCCCCCCACCCCCTCAAACACGTCGGGGGGGGGTCGAAACATTTATATATCCTTACCTGTAATCATAAATATGACAATATATTTCCCAAATTCATGCCTGGAAGAATCTTGTAATATGATTTCAGACACCCCTAAAGTGGGCCGTACCATTTACCTCGCCCCCCCACCACGTGCGTCCTGTAGGTTCATGTAAGCAGCTCTCCATCGACTTTAAAAGACTTTACTTTCTTACCTTCAGAGTTTCTGTCAGGTGTGTGTGGATGAACGCTAACGTTAGCTAGTTTCTGATTTGATGGGATCTTTTGCATTAGCCTAGCTACCAGCCTAGCTACCACTTAAAGGCACAGACCCCCCAAAACTCAAACAGACCTGAGAGTCTGTAATATTGTTTTAGATCCAAGAAATACTATTTATTCAGCCAAGTGAGAGTTTACTGAAGTTTTACTGAAGTAAACTCACTGATAACATTAAGTTCTCGTGTTGAGGCCCTCCTCGTGTTGGGCCCCTCCTCGTGTTGGGCCCCTCCTCGTGTTGGGCCCTCCTCGTGTTGGGCCCCTCCTCGTGTTGGGCCCCTCCTCGTGTTGGGCCCTCCTCGTGTTGAGGCCCTTCTCGTGTTGGGCCCTCCTCGTGTTGGGTCCTCCTCGTGTTGAGGCCCTCCTCGTGTTGAGGCCCTCCTTGTGTTTGGGCCCCTCCTCGTGTTGAGGCCCTCCTCATGTTGGGGCCCCTCCTCGTGTTGGGCCCTCCTCGTGTTGGGCCCTCCTCGTGTTGGGTCCTCCTTGTGGTTAGGCCCTCCTCGTGTTGAGGCCCTCCTTGTGTTTGGGCCCCTCCTCGTGTTTGGGCTCCTCCTCGTGTTGAGGCCCTCCTTGTGTTTGGGCCCCTCCTCGTGTTGAGGCCCTCCTCGTGTTGAGGCCCTCCTTGTGTTTGGGCCCCTCCTCGTGTTGGGGCCCTCCACGTTTAGAGGCCCTCCTCGTGTTTGGGCCCTCCTCGTGTTGGGGCCCTCCTCGTGTTGAGGCCCTCCTCGTGGAGGGCCCTCCTCGTGTTGAGACCCTCCTCGTGTTGAGACCCTCCTCGTGTTGGGCCCTCCTCGTGTTGAGGCCCTCCTCGTGTTTGGGCCCCTCCTCGTGTTTGGGCTCCTCCTCGTGTTGGGCCCCTCCTCGTGTTGGGGCCCTCCTCGTGTTGAGGCCCTCCTCGTGTTTGGGCCCCTCCTCGTGTTGAGGCCCCTCCTCGTGTTTGGGCTCCTCCTTGTGTTTGGGCCCCTCCTCGTGTTGGGGCCCTGGCTACTGAGCTCTACATAAACCATGCTTGGTAAACTACATTTGAGTGATTTGAAAGCGGAGCTGCTGATGGAGATTCTGCATTTAACACCAGCAGACGGTGAGGAAGAGGAGGGTTGTAGAAGCTCCTGTATGATGAAGCAGCGTGTCAACACGAGAAGACTTCCTGCTCTGCTGTTTCACTGCACTTTGCTGCGTGCAGGTCAGTGTGTGAACAGACCTCTCACACACACAGAACAAACAGGCACTTATCAGAAAACACACCTGAACTCTCACCTGAGGTCCCACACGTCTACACACGTTTTCAGGATTATGCAACACTTAAACTATTAAATATGAATATTACAAAACATGAAATATGTTTTTGGATGTTTTTCCTCTCTCAAGGAACAGGTGATTCATAAACCTCCTGATTAGTTCAGAAGCGACATCCTGAACCATCTCCATCAGTTCAGAAAGCTTTGATGAGTTCAAGAACCTTTCCAGAAACTCGTCAATCAGTCCAGGAACGCTGAGTTTAGAAACCTGGATCAGAAACCAGATCTGTAGATGAGATCAATCAATTTAAGTCTCCATCAGTTCAGAAACTTGATCAGTCAGGAGACATTTTAATAGTTCAGAAACATGTCAGTCAGTTTCCTCTCATCAGCTGATCTGATCTCATCGCAGGAGGAAACAGGAGAAAAAACTAAACTCTCCTGCAGTTTTTTATTTGATATATTTTAAATGACATGAATTAATCGTAACCCCCCCGTAGAAGAGTGTGGGGTGTAGGAGGCTTCATAAATCAGGGTGGGAGCGGTTTTAGTTTAACTTTAACATTCAGGGCGGCAGGAGGAGCAATAAAAGTGAGGTTACAGAACAATAACTGTGTGTTTGTGCAGCAGAATGAGTCATTCATCTGTTTGGCTTCTCTGAGTTGTTAGAAACACACACACACACACACACACACACACAGTATCAGCACTGTATCAGAGGCTGTTTATTATATTCAACAGAGGAAACTCTGATCACTACCCTTTGGAGAAATTCTTTAGCTGATAGTGAAAACTTCACAGGCGATGTCTGTCTGAGGGAAGTCGGTTTATCTTCATCTGGTTTCCATAAACAAGTTCAGCCAGAGACTTTCGTCAAGGAATCAACTATTTATAGCACTATTATACCACCTGAGGAATCCTGACAAGACCTGACACAACCTGAGACACCCTAAAACCACCTGAAACCACCTGAAACATGTCTGCAGCTGGCTAAAGACATTAGATTTCAGCATGTCAGAGGATTATTTTAGCACCCTGTGTCCACCAGAGAGGACAAACTCAGTACTGTGGGTCTGTCTCAGTGTCCCTTCTCAAGCTAAGCTACTGTAGTTAGCTAAGACACTCAAACATAATCCTGCATAGCCACATTCCACTCCACACGTTGCTTTAGCTTAACGTACAGCAGTATAGTTGGCCTGAAAGTGACATCTGGATATTTGACTGAGCAGTGACATAGTGGGACACACTGAGTGTCAGGATCCACAGAGTTCTTCCTGCTGATGCCTCACGTCTGGATCCACTTTTGTCTTAAAGGTTCAGTTTTTGGGTTCAGCACCTTATAAAAACTTAGTTCTGGTTCTTCACCCTGTTGGTAATGCATCCCACCACACAGCAGCTTTTAGCCATGTTTCTGTTGTTTACTAGCAGACCGAAGTGACAAGGAGGATGTAATACAAAGTCAATGGAGAGCGATGGATTGTTTTCACCTCCGGTGTGGGCGGGGCTTAAAGGCGCTCTGTCTCTATACTCTGAATGAACCTGAAACAACCATCTCAGCCTGTATGACATCACGTGTCCATGGACACTGGACGTACAGTGTGTTTCTGTTTATTGTGGGAAAGCTGGAACAAAATGAGAAACAAGAAACTATTTTTCTTTTGTTCATAAAGTTTATTCTCAGAATCACAGTGATATGACTCGTACAGAAACTTTCACAAAAATACTGTTTTCACATTTCATTGTTTACATTTTCAGTCACATTTACCTCCAAAAACTTTCTGTGCACATTTCATTCCAACAGAAACGAATCTGTTTACTAATGTGCACTCTTCATCTTCTCCACCTTCAGTTCAACACTTCCACAGTTCAGTCATTTCACTTTCGTCACTTTCAACCTCAGACATCACCGTCTTTCCATCAACAACAGAATTTACATAAATCTTTACGTAACTGAAGCTTATCCACGAGTTAGTTGCCGTATGTGGGTATTAAAGAATATTTGAATAAAAACCATGGTGGTCAACATTATGCAGAACTGTTCAATATGAACATCTCTTACTTTAAAGATACTCTTTAATCCTTAATGCAACATAGCTGCACATGAACACTAAGTTAAAAGATTACACTGCAAGAAATCTCCTTCAACAGGTCGCTCTGTTGCTCGGTATCTGTCTCCTTCTGTCCCGTTAAATCATCTCCACCTCCATGTCTCAAGAAAATAAGGACCTTAGGACAAAATGACAAAAGAGTTTTTGCAGTGAACAGATTGAAGTCATACGGGCCTCATAAATCAGTCAGTCCTGGTTACAGTTAATAAATAAATCCATGAAGAGTTAATAAATATAGAGCGTTAATATATATAGTGTGTGACACTTTTGTACCTCAGTCTTTTAATGTAAAAGACACAGACATCTGTTAATCTGGACTGTAGATCAGTTCAGAAACTTCTGGACCAAGTCCAGGACCTTTCTGGACCAGTTCAGGATCCTTCAGGTGACTTCATTAACTTTAATTTCAGAAACATCTCGATCGATTTAAAAACTTCTCGTTCAGTTTAGAAACCTTTGGGTGAGTTCATAATCTCGTCCATCAGTTCAGAAACTGATCAGTTCAGAAACCTCTCGTTCAGGTCAGAAACGTATTGATCAGTCTTGCTGTGTGCACAGCGTCCCGGCCAGCCGGTCCCAGTGGGTGAAGTAGGGGGCGAAGTTGTACTTGGACTTGAGGTGGTGGAGGTCGTGGTGGCGGGCCCCGCCATACAGCCCCAGCGGCACCAGGCGGTGGGTGGCCCAGGGCAGGTCGTAGCCGCAGTGGTCCTCCACCGACAGCCAGATGTTCACCAGGAAGAAGGCCAGCTCGGTGAGTGGGTGGCAGCCCAGCAGGAGCGGGTTGGCGGCGGCAAAGAAGCCCAGGCTGAGAGTCTCCCAGGCTCCGGAGTACTCAGCGGTGAGGGCGGAGGTGGAGGTATAAGTGTGGTGCACCTGGAGGAGAAGAAGAAGAAGGAAAGTTAGGATGGAGGAACAACACAACTTTGTTTTAGGATTTTTCCTAAAGTAAATGTCAGAAAAACAAGACAGAAAAAAATAGAAACAAGAATTAAAATGACTGGACGAATCAGTTACTTTATTATATTCTCATTTTTATTCTTATCGATGATGAATATGTAGTATGAGTTTTTTTTTCTTTTCTACTAAATGATGATGGTGAGAATTTCATTAAACAAATCTCAATAAAACATTTCCATCATCATTTCTTCAAACCCGAGGTGACATATTGAAAACTTGCTTAAATGGTTAATCAATATAATAGCTCCAGATACAGGGTTTCCATCTGTCACAGGTGATCTATAAAGTCTCCAGGTACGAACCTTGTGGAAGTTGCGGTAGAGCCAGGGCACTTTGTGGTGCAGCAGGTGCCAGATGAAGCTCTGGAAGTCGAAGAGCAGCAGGCAGACCAGCACCTGGGTCAACAGGTGAGGCAGGGTCGGGGCCTTCTCTGGCAGGTGGACGGGCCTCAGGTACCAGTGCATCACGGTCAGCGGGAAGATGAAGACCACGTGGTTGTAGAGCGTCAGAGCCAGGCAGCTCCGCACTGAGGCCCAGCTGACGGAGCTCTGAGGCTGCAGCTTGTACCTGCGCACCAGGGCCCACCTGGAGGACAGCACATCCAGCAGCAGGAAGGGCAGGCAGAAGGACAGGTAGACGGACAAGGAGAAGACAACGGGGAAGAAAGGTGAATGCAGCAGGGAAGAGTGTCCCACGAGGAAGGTCCAGAGAGGCTGCAGCAACATCCTGCCATGAGATGAATGAAGTCTTTATCAGTTCAGTCACCGCTGGATTTATATCAGCTCAGCCCCGCCCCCTCAGTCTGACACTGTCCTGACTCCTCCCACCGTGCCCTTATAAGGACTCTTCCTGCTCTTCAGACGACGAAATGGAAACTCAGCAGTGAGTTCAGACAGGGTTTTCAGAGCAGACAGGATTCAGGTTTCACTGCTGCTCAGATTATAAACTTACAGAGAAATGAACACCAAACCCCCTTCATTCAGGACCAGGTCCCAGGGTCTGTCTCACAGCAGAAGATCAGTCCTAACTGCTCCTAAAATAAAATCACTTCATCAACTTCTGTAATGAGTCCACAAAACAACATCGTCTGATCATCCGGCCGCAGGCTGTTTGGAAGATAAAATATAATAATGTGCAGTTTGTTGTTGCAGAGCGTCGGAGCTTTAAACTTCAGTCTGAACACATTTCTACTCATTTTATAAAAAAGTTTGCCCCCCCTTCCCATGTTTCCTGCAGTTGGAGATGTTTCATGGGATGAAAGCTTCTTCTGTGGTGAAGTGCTGCCCCCTATTGAACGTTACAGGCCTCACAGGCTGATCTCTATCTAAGATATTTATATTATATATAATAATGTATTATTGTATTTCATTTAGGTGTATGAGTGTATAATGTTATGACTGCACTCTGGATACTTTGGATAATATAAGAAAGTTTTGTCCTCCAGCTGTTTCACTTCCTGACCACACGTGCTGAGACTCTGTCATTGTTTATTTACTGAAAAGGTTTATTTGTCCTTTATTTTTAAAGTTTTCCTCCATATTAAATCTCTGTAGTCTGGCCTAACGCTCTTTACATGACTTCCGAAAGGACAGTGAAGGCATCACCAGACTCTGTTTCAGTTTCGTTTCTCTGAGTTTCTGATCACTATCTGATCTGAAGGAGCAGCGAGATCAATAACACAGTAACTCTTCATCACCATCGTCCTCTCAGATCAGTGAGTGGAGGGTTTTTCACTATGAGGTAAGTTTGCTTCAGTTTAACAGCTGATTTAAAGAAAATCTTTTATAAATGGTAACTTTTTATTTCATCGCTCCTTATTTTGCATTAATGAGTTTTTTGAAGGGTTAATGGATGAGGTTAATGGAACACAGTATAACGAGTTGTAATTAATCAGAAATCGGGCCGTGGTTTTGCGTCTCTTTGTAGTCGTTTTGCGTCTCTTTGTAGTCGTGTCTTCACTGGTGCACAGCCAGTAAACAGCCTTTCCTGTGTGACTCTCCCGGTATTTCTAGCAGCACTCTTCACTCCAGACTGCTGCAGCTGCAGAGTCGCTTCACCTGGGATCTGAAGAAGGACGACATTGACCTGGAAAACCTCAGCACTCGACTACAGGACCATATTGACCTTCAGCTTGGACAGCGGGGTGCAGTGGCTTTCACCTACAGCTTCTTGGCTTATGTCAGGTACAGTAAGGTCCACCACTCACCTGGCTGAGAGGAGGCTAACTGTGAAAGATTATGCATTTGTTGTACAGTATATCTTTTAGAGCAGGAGTGTGTAGAGATTAGTTTGTGCTTGAAAAACATCAGAAGCACAGGTTGTGGGTAGCAGCCATCGATTGGTTTATTACCTGTAAGACGTGGTCCAGGGTGGCAGTGCCCAGAGATGTGGTTTGTGTGTCACAACAGAGGGCTTGAAACATTGCTTGAAAACCAGATGAAAACACCCTTCAGAGAGCATGAACATCACAGGGGGAGGTGGGGATGTCCATCCAGAACAAACATCCAGAAATCTTAGAAACCAGAGAACAAAGAGGCTGCACAAGTTGCCTGAGAATCCTCCTGTTTTTCAGTTTTCTTCAGTGTCACAGTAATCCAGTGATGGTTGTCGGCCCAGTCAGTCCAGTTCGACATCCGTGCTGGACTCACAGAGACCCAACCAGCTGCGACTCTGGCAGCTCACCAGAGGGTGCAAATACGTTAGTTAGATAGTTCTGTGAGACGTATCAGCACACAGTAGATACACTGAAAAGCTTACACCATATCCATAATGATGGATCTGCTCAGAGTATCATAAACCTCTGTGCAATGTTTTGGTGTCTGATAAACCGTCAAACTCATGGATCTGTTACTCAAACTGGACTTCATAGATTGTATTTCATTGTCTCACCTTAGTACCTGAAGCAACATGCCCCCCCACTGACGCAGCCCCTTGAGTTGCTGTAACACAGTGCTGTTTGCTAATGTTGTACCTGCAGCTATTGCAGAAACACAATAAAATATATTTTTGTATAAAAAAGAGAACAAACAAAGTTGATTTAAACATCTCACAATCTGTCTCTCCTCAGGTATCTTCAGGATCAACCAGAGGAGGCGGTGTCACTTCTCAACCAATCAGAGGAGAAGACCAGAGAGTGTTATGGTGAGGAGAGCGAGCGGCGGCTCATCGTGACGTACGGAGACCTGGCCTGGCTGAAATACCACACCGGAGACTACACACAGTCACATAGGTACTGCCAGAGGGTCGACGACATACTGGTACGTCTACACACTGCTTTACGACAGAGTTAAAAATGTTTTAATGCTCTGTGAGGAACTTGTATTAGCAGTTGTGAACTCACACACGATCAGCTTCACTAATGTAGTTAAACCAGTTTTTCAGTGTAGGTGCTGTCTTTGTTTCATTTCTTTCTTCTTCCTTCTCTTTACAGTTGAAGTATCCTACTGATTCCTCCACAGGCCTCCACCCAGAGGTACATGGAGAAAAAGCTTGGACCTACCTTAAGTTTTTGAAATCTTACTACACCAAAGCCATCGACTGTTTCCGTAAAGCGTTAGAGCAGCAGCCTGATGACAGCGAGTGGGCAGCCGGCTGCGCTATTGCCCTCTACCGCACAGAACCGGTCAGTTTTCTAATAAACATGACTAAGTGAACGAAATTAAATCCATTTTCTTTGACTTGGAAGCTGAGAGAAGATTTCTAGCCCAGGAATTTAAAACAGTAAACTAACTGGAGTCTCATTTGCAGAGGGTTTTAGAAACATCCCAGGAAGATGAGGAGTCACCAGCCATCAAACAGCTTCGCCGAGCCCTGGAGATCAGCCCTGATGATGCCGTTCTGCTGTCGATGCTGGCTCTGAAGCTGACCGCCTACAAGAAACACCAAGAGGCTGAAGGCCTGGTAGAGAGAGCACTGAAGATCGGTCCAGACAATCCTCATGTCATGCGTTACATAGCCAAATATCTTCGCATTCAGGTAGGTCAGAATTATTGTCTGTTTAGCTGAAGAAAATGCTTACTCTGATCCATTTATCAATTTAATTTAATCTGGGTCTTGGTCGCAATGGCAGCAGGCTAAAAAGAGTAGTCAAGAAGTCCTTCTCTCCAGACACCTCCTCCAGCACTTCCTGGGTGATACCAAAACATTTCCAGGCCAGATGGGATATATAATCCCTCCAGGGTCCAGAAGCATCCTGATCAGATGCTGAACCACCTCATTCACCTTGAGGCCTTGAGATTCTGTCCTTATAGATCACCAACAGAACTGCTGACAACACATAACTTGGCAGATCCCAACACCCACTGGATGGATTTCAGCAACAGCCTCACATATTCCCACAGCCCCCCAAAGGATACAAACAAGGAAAGTCATAAGCCTTCTTCAGGTCCCCAAGCACATTTAGACTAGATGGGCAAAGTCCAAAAACTCTTCCAGTATCCATGCGAGGGTCATGAGCTGGTTGACGGCTCCATGACCAGGATGGATCGCTCCGCCTTAATTGACACTTGGCCAAAGTTTCTTTATCAGAACCCTAGCGTAAAACTTTCTGGGGAGGCTGAGCAGTCCCTGACATTCATATGACACTGAAGAGGCGTGTTATGAATGGCAGGCCAATACAACCAGAACATCAGGATCAGCACAGCATCTCAGGACAAATCTCATCCACTTCTGCGCTTTGGCACTGCAGAGCTTTTTGACTACCTTCCACCTACCGAGGTGGAACCACCTGTTAGGACCCCAACCAGGGACTCGAAGAAGGCTGGATAGCTCAAACTTCTGTTCAGGATGTCTTAGCCTTCCTCTATGAGATGTGAGGTTGCACTGAAGTGACCCAGTTGTTCTCCAGGACAAACTCCAACACAGCAGAGCTCAGCTAGGAACTTACCTATTAGCCACCAAGTGACTCTTACTATGGACAGCTCTGATAAAGGATATGCCTTCTGCCTCTATCTAAGAGTTTGGTTCCAGAGCTGGTGCTGTGCATTAAGGTGAGCTCACTTATGTTTAGTTGGTCCTGTGCAACCTCCACCACCAAGCTGTGGCTCCTTCCCCACCAAAGAGCTGACATTCCATATACAGTACCAGTTCCCATTTTCTGTATCCAGGGGTCAGTTTGTCAAGGACTCTGCCTTTTGTTGAGGTTCTTCAGTCTGAACCCAGTGCTTACAAATTCCCTCCTAGGAAGCCACCACACGGGGCTGCTGGTCCCCCTTAACTCGGCGAGGCGACTCTATCCTGTTTGATTGATCTAATGGATGAGTGGAGTAAGTATGCTTCTTCTTTTGTTTCTGAATGTATGTGTCCATGTTCCAGGGTGAGGACGAGCGGTCTATTGATCTGCTGAAGCGAGCACTGGAGAGGACCAAGCAGTCAGCTTTCATCCACCACCAGCTGGCAATGTGCTACAAGAAAAAGAAGACTGCTGAACAGAGCAGGAAGTCCTTCAACAAACAAAGTATACTCAAACATATGTAGGTGTCTAAAGGTGCTTTGATGTCCCATAATATGTACAACTCGAAGCTAAACTATGTTCTGCTGCACTACACCAGAGGTGAAGCAGTGGAGGCGTCTGTGTATTCAGCACCTGGACGAAGCCGTCAAGATAAAGACTTCATTTGTTCTTGCAATTGCTGATCTGGCACTGCTGCATGGAGAGGAAAAGAATATAAGCAGGTACTCTGTTTACACAGCTGCAGTGACGTCTGTCTGTTCTTGGACTTATCTTTTAGTTTGTATGAAATCATCATCATCATGTCTTTGTCTCTCAGGGCTGAGGAGTTGTTCCAACAGGGATTGCAGAATTTATCAGAGACGGACAAAAGCATTTGTCAGGTTTTCCATCTGCGCTATGCCGACTTTCATCACTATCACACCAAACAGGAGGCTGGAGCGATCGCTCACTACACCGAGGTGGGTTAGTGACTGCATGTGTGTTGCTAATACTACCTTACCTACCTTACTCACCATATAATTGACCTATACTGTACATATATATATTATTCATAATGTATATACAGTATTTGTTTTTTTTTCCACACACCAGCCACTTCCCCACATACTAGCCACTTCTTCCATATATATTTATTTGTTTTCCTGTACATATTGTGTATCTTTGTACATATATGTATATCACTGTACATATACTTATACCTGCACTTTCTGTAAATACTACTATATTCATGCACTTCTGGTTGGATGCTAACTGCATTTCATTGGCTCTGTACTTGTACTCTGCACAATGACAATAAAATTGAATCTAATCTAATCTAATACACAAAATAAATGACATTTTACTGAATAAGCTCACCTACATAAAACTTGGAAAAACAGACTTTACAAAAGATTAATAACACAAAGTTATACTGGAATAATCTCTCTACTAATCTGTGCTCTGGTTTATCTACAGGGTCTACGTTTAACACGGGACACATGGGAGTGGAAACAATGTGCTAAGGTGAGCGTCGGGTTATACAGACCTGCTGATGCATTTATACATAACAAAGGTTATGTATTGTTTTAGAGAGCACTCTGTGGCTGTTTAGGATCTCCCATTCAACACTGAAGGGCAGTCCAGTAAAATCAAGACTTTTCAGTGTGACTGGCAGCTGGTTTCCTCATTCTGTGTTCTCATTTCAAATGTTTCTTTAATGCATCTCTTCATTTACATCAGGTTTTTAAATTAATCTTCAGATATTGTTCCTCCTTCTTTTGCTTTAGAGGCTGAAGCAGATCGCAGAGCGTCGTCTCTCAGCCGACGAGAACGATGACCAGGCTTACGGCCTGCTGGGTCTGGTGGCCAAAGCTGAGGGACACAAGAAGAAAGCTGTGGAGTTTTATGAGAAAGCTCTGGACTGTGACGAAGACAAAGACGAGTACCTGTCCGCTCTCTGTGAGCTGCGCATGGAGCTGCACTGATGCAACACAGATCAAGAATTCAGCTTTTCTTCTGCTTCCATAGTCGGTCAGGATGCTGAATGAAAACTTTTAATGTTGTTTGAAAGATTTCATTCGATTTTCAAAAGGTTTCCGCTTCTTCTGGGCAGTTTGAGAGGGACTGTCCTCGTCAGAGAACACTTCAGACAGGTTTACATTTTCTTTACTTGACCGGCTGTGAAACTGTCGGCTGTCAGAAGAAAACTCGCACTTTTGCCTGTTTGTGTTCTGTGAACTGTAGCACTGAAGATGTGTCATTCCTCTGAATACTGAATATTGTATATAAAGAGAATTTAAATTCTGCCTTGAACCTGGAGTATACAGTAGAACCTGTGTGGGTGTGGTCTCTGCACACCTGTGTAGAATCAGCTCCCCGCCTTCATTGTCTCGTCTATAAGGGACTTAAGGGCTGTTAAAATATATAAATAAAATGTAAAGCTCCGATTGTTCTGATAGTGTGCAACCTTTCCCTGTTTTTTGTGTGAATGCTTTTTAACGTAGAAAACGTTCAATTAGGACAATATTGCCATTTCTTTTCTTATTCATACCTTTCATACTTTACAAAATATTCACCGTTCCGGGAAGTTTTCCTCATTCAAATGAATGGACGGACACATTTTCACACTTTTTCAATACTATCATCCAGAAACTCAATTCAAACTTTGAAATGTTCCACATCTTTCAAACATTCTGGGTTTTATTCAGCTTTTAAATCCCATTCAAACTTTTTCAAATATTGAGATACTGAACTTTCACCTGAACCTTAAATTTGAATCTGCAAATCAGAAGAACCTCAGTGTTGTGACATGAGATTCACACCACTCTCAGAATAATTTAATCCTAAAAATATTCCTTTATTGGGCCACTTCACCAAAAACACCCCTTCCTATTAGCAGTTTGGTAAACAGACAGTTCCAGTTGTACTTTATCGTTGTGGTTTTAGAAATCTGAACAGCTGAGCAGAATCTGGACTGTGAAGCTCAAAACACCATACATTTAAAAAATGAACATATCTACATATCTATCCAGAATCTTTAGATAATCCAAAGAACCATCACTATGTATAAAACCAAATATTTTAAAAATCACAGGATTCTGTTTCTAATAAAACACAAAAAAACATTTATTCAACTGGAAGAACAAGTTCAAGCTTTCAGCACACGAAGCTTCTGAAATCTGAAAACTTAAGATAATCTGATTAAACCTGTGATATTCACTTTGTACATATTGATCACTTCTCTCCTTTACACCTCCAACTCACATTTAAGGCTTTTATTTTGAAAGCAAAACTGGTCATTAACGTCATCTGGGATTTTATTTCTGAATATTTTTATAGAATCAATAATTCAGATTGGTCACATCAGAGGGATTCATGTTTTTAATATTTGTTACAAAAGATTTTTATTTTCAGATGAACGAACCAGCAGTGTGTGTGTGTGTGCGTGTGTGTGTCAGTGATGGTGGTGTGTGTGTGTTGTATTAAAGTCCAGCTCCGTCTCCTCGGTGGCGGCGGCGGCGGTCAGGACGCTCTCAGCTTGTCTCTGCAAGTCGGCGTCCATCAGCGTCGCTCCGACAACAAAACGATCCTGAAACAAACAGGAAACTTTATTGACAACATGTAAACATGAGGTTAATCAATAATCATACAGTTTTTCTTCAGGTGAAACATTTAACAACTTTTAAACATGTATCCACTGAAATCATCTAGTCTGAATGTATGAAGGTGCGTTTGGTTTCTGTACCTTCTTCTTGGTGCCGGGCGGTGCTACAGGGGGGTTAAAGGTCATGTCTTTGACACTGTAGACATTAAACAGCTCCACCGGAGACCTGGACAGGAAGTCGACACAGAGAAACACAATTTAAAAAAAATTCCATTCAAATTAAAGAAATACATTTTCTTAACAGATCAAATAAACCAATGCACACTTCAGGGTGCTTTTTAAAGGGCCTTAACACTGTTTTAGCTCATAGCTAAAGTGCATAGCATACAAAGGAGACCCGATGTATCTAAACAAGCGCTCCTAATTTCTCCATTAACAAACTGCAGAACGAGAGGCAGCAGCCTGACTCCACGGAAAGATGCTTCCAGACGACTGAAAGCTGAAAGAAAAACCTTTCCTCAAGTTGACATACTGAATGTTTTCTGTTCAGAACTCAGAGCTCGTACCTGCGGCTCAGCTCCACACCGAGTGACGCCGATCCTTCACTGGGAGCTCCCTGACACAGGTGGACTGCTAACCGCCGCACCACCGGGTGGTAATGTCTCTGTAAACACACAGGGTGAGGTCACACGCCAGTTTATTCGTGTACATATATACCTGCAGTGTGTGTGTGTGTGTGCGTGTGTACACCTGCAGTGTGTGTGTGTGTGTACACCTGCAGTGTGTGTGCGTATATACCTGCAGTGTGTGTGCGTGTATACCTGCAGAGTGTGTGTATATATACCTGCAGAGTGTGTGTGTGTGTGTGTGTGTGTGTGTGTGTGTGTGTATATATACCTGCAGTGTGTGTATATACCTGCAGTGTGCGTATATACCTGCAGTGTGTGTGTATATATACCTGCAGTGTGCGTATATACCTGCAGTGTGTGTGTATATATACCTGCAGTGTGCGTGTGTATATACCTGCAGTG
>VMKM01003335.1:0-39443 GCA_008360985.2 Macquaria ambigua | reverse complement strand
CTCTGTGGACGGGTGATATTGATATATTATATATTGATGAGTTCTGTGGAGGTTGCTTTATGACAGAATAAAACCAAACGTTGTTTTAAAGGTCAAAAAGTCAAATTCATGATTTCTGCCCTGAGAAAGACTCAGAAATTGAAAATATAACAGACAGATCCATTAATAATGATCAACAGCTGCTGGAGATCATTGATTATATAATTAGAATATTAATCAAACCCAAACCTAAACTAAATTATAACTCGTTCGAAAGCCTTGTTCTTAGTCTTTCACACCTAACCTGGAAAACACTACAGCCAATTCTATTTGTTATAGTGTACCGAGCTCCTGGACCGTATTCTGAATTTTTATCTGAATTCTCAGAGTTCTTATCAGGTTTAGTGCTTAAAACGGAATAAAATAATTATTGTAGGTGATTTTAATATTCATGTGGACGTAGAAAATGATAACCTTAGTGCTGCGTTTATCTCATTATTAGATTCGATTGGCTTCTGTCAGAGTGTACATAAACCCACTCACTGCTTTAACCACATGCTCGACCTTGTTCCTGTCTATGGCATAGAAACTGAACATCTAATAGTCTTTCCACAGAATTCATTTTTATCAGACCATTATTTAATAACTTTTGAATTCCTATTACTGGACTACACGTCATTAGGCAAACATTCCAACACTAGATGTCTATCTGACAGTGCTGTAGCTAAGTTTAAGGAAGTGATTCCATCAGCATTTAATTCAGTGCCATGTCTCAATATAACAGTTGACTCCTATGCTAACTTTAGTCCCTTCCAAATTGCTCATCTTATCTTGGTAGTGCTGCAGGCTCACTGTGAATGACACTCGACTCTATTGCCCCTCTAAAAAAGAAGATAATAAAACAGAGGAGGTTAGCTCCATGGTAAAACCTGCAAACCCGCAAATTAAAGCAAACATCGCGAAAACTTGAAAGGAAATGGCGTTCCACCAATCTGGAAGAATCACGTTTAGCCTGGCAAGATAGTCTTAAAATTTATAGGAAGGCCCTCCGTAATGCTAGAGCAGCCTACTACTCATCATTAATAGAGGAAAATAAGAACAACCCTGACAGGCTGACAGAGTCACAGCTCTGTTGAGCCATGTATTCCTATAGACCTCAGTAGTAACGACTTCATGAGCTTCTTTAATGATAAAATTCTAACTATTAGAGACAAAATTCAGCACCTCCTGCCCTCAGTTGGTACTGACTTATCTTCAAACACAGGAACCTTAAAAACAACTGTAAAACCTGATGTACATTTAGACTGCTTTTCTCCCATCAACCTTAATCAGCTAACTTCCATGATTTCCTCATCTAAACCATCAACGTGTCTCTTAGACCCCGTCCCAACTAGGCTGCTTAAAGAAGTTTTACCCTTAGTTAGCACTTCTTTACTGGATATGATCAATCTGTCCTTATTAAAAGGTTATGTGCCACAGTCCTTTAAAGTAGCTGTAATTAAACCTCTTCTTAAAAAGCCCACTCTTGATCCAGGGGTTCTGTCAAATTATAGACCTATATCTAACCCTCCTTTTCTCTCTAAGATCCTTGAGAAAGCAGTCGCCAATCAGTTGTGTGACTTTCTACACAACAATAAGCTGTTTGAGGATTTTCAGACAGCACTAGTGAAAGTTACAAATTACTTTCTAATTGCATCTGACAAAGGACTTGTCTCTGTACTTGTCTTACTAGATCTTAGTGCCGCATTTGATACCATTGACCATCACATTCTATTACAGAGACTAGAACATTTAATTGGCATTAAAGGCACCGCACTAAGCTGGTTTAAATCCTATTTATCAGATCGATATCAGTTTGTACATGTTAATGATGAATCCTCCATGCACACCAAAGTTAGTCACGGAGTTCCACAAGGTTCTGTACTTGGACCAATTCTGTTTACCTTGTATATGCTTCCTTTGGGCAATATTATTAAGAAGCACTCCATAAATTTTTATTGTTATGCAGATGATACCCAATTATATTTATCGATCAAGCCAGATGAAACCAGTCAATTAGCTAAACTTCAAGCATGCCTTAAGGACATAAAAACCTGGATGACCTGCAATTTTCTGATGTTAAACTCAGACAAAACCGAAGTTATTGTACTTGGCCCCGAACACCTTCGAAACACATTATGTAAAGATATAGTTTCTCTAGATGGTATTGCCCTGGCCTCCAGCGACACCGTAAGGAATCTTGGAGTTATCTTTGATCAGGATATGTCCTTTAACTCCCACACAAAACAAACTTCAAGGACTGCCTTTTTTCACTTACGTAACATTGCAAAAATCAGGCACATCCTGTCTCAAAAAGATGCAGAAAAACTAGTCCATGCATTTGTTACATCTAGGCTGGATTATTGCAACTCTCTATTATCAGTCTGCCCCAATAAGTCCCTTTAGACCCTCCAGCTGATCCAGAATGCTGCGGCACGTTTACTGACAAGAACCAGGAAAAGAGATCATATTTCTCCAATATTAGCTTCTCTACACTGGCTCCCTGTAAAATCCAGAATAGAATTTTTAAAATCCTTCTCCTTACCTTCAAAGCCCTAAATGGTCAGGCACCATCATATCTTAAAGAGCTCATAGTACCCTATTACCCCACTAGAGCACTGCGCTCCCAGAATGCAGGGTTCCTTGTGGTTCCTAGAGTCTCTAAAAGTAGAATGGGAGCCAGAGCCTTCAGCTATCAAGCTCCTCTTCTGTGGAACCAGATCCCAGTTTGTGTACGGGAGGCAGACACCCTCCTCACATTTAAGAGTAGGCTTAAGACTTTCCTCTTTGATAAAGCTTATAGTAGGGCTGACTCAGGTGACCCCTGAGCCACCCCTTAGTTATGCTGCTATAGGCCTAGACTGCCGGGGGACTTCCTATGATGCACTGAGCTCCTCTCCTCTATCCATCTGTACGCCCTCATATCCCATCAGTGCTTGTTATTAATTCAACTTCTTCCCGTAGTTGTGTGTTTTCTCTCCCCTTTCTCTCTCCTTCTGTTGCTTTCTGCAGGTGTTTCTGCCTCCGGAGCTGTAGGGTCTGGATCTATGGTTGCGGCCACCTGCTGCCCCCGTGCTCCTGCTCTGCACCCGCTGCTGCAGTTGCTGTTGCTATTATTATTAGTGTTGCTGCTATAATGTTGCTCTTAGTGTTGTTTCTGTTGGTGTTAACATCCATACCATTACCGCAACCATTGCGTTGCATCTCTGTGTGAAACTGTGTTGTGCTGCTGTATGTTCTCTTTCCTCCTGCTCTCTCTCTCCCGCTCCCCCCGTCCCCCTTCAGCCCAACCGGTCGAGGCAGATGACCGCCCACCAAGAGCCTGGTTCTGCTCGAGGTTTCTACCTGTTAAAAGGGAGTTTTTCCTTGCCACTGTCGCCTAGTGCTTGCTCATGGTGGGAACTGTTGGGTCTCTGTAAATATAAAGAGTCGGTCTAGACTTGCTCTACTCGAAAAAGTGCCCTGAGATAACTTTGTTATGATATGGCGCTAAATAAATAAAACTGAATTGAATAAAACTGAAAAGTCATCACTGGCAAACTGGCTCTTCAATTTGGCCCAAATCCAGTGCAAACCATGGCACAACTCTCTCTTGCACATAACCTGTTATCATTCTGTCAATATTCTAACATTTGAATGAAAAACACTGTGACCATTACTTTTGTAGATCAAGAGATCATTCAATTTAAGTTAACCCAGCTGCAGCATTTGGAACTTAAAACCAGCTAATCTTCACAGAACACCCACTGGCAAGGGGCTGGCCGGTTTTGGAAAAATGACCTAATACTGGTGGTACCACACAGCACCCAAACTCTCAGCAGAGAGAGCTGGTCTAATGTCATACCTTCGCGTACATGGCTCCACTCAGGACTAGACCGTTGCGAATCCAGATGATGGATGCAGCAGGTTTGGCATTGTCTGCGTGACATGTGAGGTTGAGGTGGTCACCGGCCCGTAAACTCACCACCGGGGTCCCCACTATCACCGGGTCATCAGGAGGAACTGTGGAGGGACAGTTAGATGTTAGATCCTGGTATATTTCATGATTTAGTTTAAATGAAATACACCATAAATTAAGTTGTAAAAGACGCCAACAAGTGCACACTAGAGATACACAAAGTGCAAAAAAGCAAAATAAAAACAAAAACAGATTTACCCACTCAAATATAATATGTAAGATCTGCATAAGGGTTGGCAGGAGGAAAACAAGAAAGGACTCAAACACATACCTCCGATAAGGACGCACAGTTTTCTAAAATATTAATAGAAAAAGTTTCAATTTTTAATCTACATCTAAATATAAAGTGACAGACAAAACCTAAATCCTGTCTGGAAATATGAATATTTAAACAGACTCACAGTGGTTGTTTGTTAATAACTTATTCTCTCTCATCCAAATGCATCATACATTTGTAGAGTGACTAAAAAAAGGTTTTTCAAAAAAAGAACAAATCTACTTAGTCAGACTGAATCCATGAGAAATTTTTCTTCATTGCCTTTAGATGTTATGTGCCAAAACATAAAGTACTTCATAAATGGCACCATTGGTCTGTGGAGTAACTTTCCTGCAAATTCCCTTGAAATATGTGAGCAGTGTTTGAGATATCCTGCTAACAGACAAACAAACATACACGACCAAAACCATAACCTTCTTGGCAAAAATAACAAAACATAACACAAAACTAATTCACTACAAGTGCCACATCTACATGGAAGGGCCCTTTCATCCTAATCTAGCCTTTGGCCGGGAAGGTCAGAGAGAACAAAACACTTACATAACTGTTCATTGTATCTTTCAAAATGTTTCCAGCTACTTGGTCTTAGCACTTTTGCATTCCCTCGAGGTGTGGATTTGATGGTTTAGGGGTTTCTGTAATGAGCCGCAAGTGTACATGAAGCCTAAAGCTCTGCTTCTTTGTGTAATCTAATTAGAACTTTAGCTAAAAATAATTAACAGCAAAGAGTTTTGTTTTAAGAACAAACCAAGTTCTTTATTTTTTCATTTATCAACTGTGCGATGTACTATGGTAACAGATGTGGGCATGAATATATTGTGTATTTTTCTCTACAGCAGAGTGTGGTCAGTGCTTGATTGTTTTGAATCCTTTAGGTAGAATAAAAGTGTTTAGTTTGTGCTCAATATCTAAACACTGAGGCCATGCACTCTGTGACAGACACTTTAAAATAGAGGCTCTGATACTTCTCAGTTTGTGCCTGGTCTGAATGTACCAGTGAACTGTAGCTGTAACTGTAACTGAACACTGTATTTGGAGATCATTTTCACATATTTCACTCGAATGCTGCAATGAGCAATATATTGTTAAATTGTTTCAGTTTGACCTTATTACAAAGACTGAATGATTTAAATCACACTTTTGGAATTTCTCAAGAGGATCAGAAATGTTGTTTTTCAACTGTGGTAGAAGTTTTGCTAAAAAATCAAATCAATTAATCATCTGACACAATATCTTTATCATTTTAGATCCACCTTTGAGATTACACTTTATGTATACACTCTTAACGTCACAAAATCTGTGAATACTCTGCAAATAAATACCACACCTGAGTCATTACTCAGAGGCAAAAGCCAAACATAACTTCAACTTTGAGAAATGAGCTAAAAAGCAGGATAAAGCTAATGGCAGAAGCAGTGACGAGGCTGCTCAAAGACCCTGATTACGTTCTTGTATGAAAGTGGATCTGATCAGCCTGAATTTTATTCAAATTTGAGTGAATTATTGATTGAGCTCTCAGCTCATTAGATAGCAGATCTGGGGCAAGCCTAAATCAAAGGGAACATGCAGATGGCACATCCTGAGAGCTGAGAAGAAAAAAGGAAAGCACCAGTTCAACACAGCTCTCCCTTTAAAAGTCAACATGCACTACTTCACATGTATATTTCAACTAACTGGAGACAGTCCTGATGCATGCTACTGTACTATGTACTTTTAACTTCCAACTTACAATTTGTTTCAGTGTGTTCTTTGACTAACATGTTAGTCAAGGTAGCAAACACTCCAAACTCACTTTTCTGTCATTTCAGTATGAAAAATGGATTTGTGTTTGTATACAACTACTTTCAAACATGTAGCAAAAGATTTGATATTTAACTGCAGTAATTTGTCTGGTTTTGTAAAACTGTAGATGTCATTTGAATGCACGTGAATTTTTTTGTATCTGCTCCCATATGCTGCCAAAATAATTTACAGTGGTATGATCAGGGATCTAAGAAGTGAGGAGGGAGGTGGGAGCTGAAGGAGAAAAATACATTTGATTGGGTGGACTTGTAGTATTGGCTTTCATTAAAAATATATTGTATATGAAGTGTGGCACTGTAGGGTATCTCAAGATGAAAAAACAGTAAGTTTGCAAAACAAAGAAATCTTCAGCAATAAATTACCCCTCATTCATCCCTATTGTTTAATTCTTTCTCTGGACTAAAATGAAAACAATTCCAAATTTGTTAAATTAAAAATAATTAAATAAAATAAAACATTTCACACTTGCGATTTAAGCTTTCTAATCAGTGAATCAAATCAACAGGCTCTTTTATATTTGCATACTGTAAATATTTGTATATTTATGTCTCACAAGTTCAAGTTCAAATTAAATGTATGTGTACAGCACCTTTTCATACAGATGCAGCTCAAAGATAAAAAGAAAAAAACTGAGACAAATATCAACAGAACACAGGGAAAATATAGTGAAGAACAGAAGCATTAAAAGCTGTAGAGAAACAAAAATAAATCCATAAGAACAGTACAGATAATACACAAACTGGGATGGAAGAGGTATTCAGATCCTTTACCTAAGTAAATGTACCAATACCACAATGTAAAAATACTCCATTACAAGTCCTGCATTCAACATCCACCTAAGGCAAAAGCACAGAAGTATAATCAGCAAAATGTACTATAAGTATCAAAGTAAAAGTATACGTTCTCCAGAAAATTGGTACTTATATATTATTGTATATGATATTATTAGATTGTTAACACTGATACATTCATGCATAAGTCCAGTGGTTAACAACCTGGAGTTACCCCAGGAGATAATTAATGAGGTAAGAAGGAAGAAAAAACAAAGTTCTGATACAACATCTTTTATTCATTTTGTGAAATTTTTCCTAATATTTGCTTTTTTGTGTAATAATATTGGATAATTTGACGTCATTGGGCCACAAACAGTTATCGAA
This sequence comes from Macquaria ambigua, assembly GCA_008360985.2. NCBI lineage: Eukaryota > Metazoa > Chordata > Actinopteri > Centrarchiformes > Percichthyidae > Macquaria > Macquaria ambigua. Next base: position 32,230 of record VMKM01003335.1, on the reverse strand, counting down.
ATTAAACCACCAGAAACATTTGGAGGAGAAATGTTTCTATGGTGGAACTGCTAACAACTCATCATCTGAAACATGACAAGTCCCAACTAGACACAGGTTTTTGTGGTCACAAGTCAAAAAAGTTAAGAACCACTGGTTTAATCTTTGAACAATGCATTGCTTTTTAATAAGCTTTTTATGTAAAATCTTCATCAAAAGTAACTACAAATTACAACTGTCTGATAAATGTAGTGGAGTAAAAAGTACAATATTTCTCTCTGAAATGTACTGGAGTAGAAGTATTGAGTAGAATAAAATGGAAATATTTGCGTAAAGAACAAGTACCTCGAAATTGTACATAAGTACAGTACCTGAGTAAATATATTTAGTTACTTTCCACCACTGGATACAAATAAATGACTTTATTAGAATGCTAAATGGAATAAATATGTCTTGAGATTGCTTTTAAATGAACCCAGTGTGGGTGTTGGTCTCAGATCAGCAGGTAAGCGGTTCTATACTTGTGGTGCATAAATCCCGAATGCAGTCTCACTAGAAATAGAGTAAGCTCTCAGGACATGAATCCCCTATTAGAATCACCACCTTATCCTGGTGGAGGGGTGTATGCATCTCTCTGACCCTAGGAGCTGTGTTGTTGGGAGCAATAGCTCCTGGTAGGGTCTCTTAAGCCAAATTGGTCCCAGGTGAGGGGCATGACTAAGAGCAATTCGGACAGACCCCATGAATTGGCGATGGAACTGCCTTGCCCGGAACAGGGAAACCGGAGCCCCCTTGTGGAGCCAGACCTGGGAGGGAAGCTTGTCTGCGAGTATCTTGTGACTGGGCATCGACCCATAGGGCCCGGTCGGGAAAGCCCAAAAGAACACCTGCTGCCCTATAGGCTCACCACCCACACGGATAGGCATTGGGGTTGGGTGCACTGCCAGTCGGGTGGCAGGCAAAGGCGGGAACCTAGGCATGCTGACCCCTGGAATAACAGACTGGTTTTAGGGACTTTGAATGTCACCTCTCTGGTGGGGAAGGAACCAGAGCTAGTGTGGGAGGTGGAGCGATACCAACTAGATATCTACCCATAGCACTGAGTCTAGAACCATATTCCTGGAGAGGGGCTGGACTCTCCTTTTCTGGAGTTGCCCAGGGTGAGATGCGTTGGGCAGGTGTGGGGTTGCTCACAAGCCCCCAGCTGAGCACCACTGTGGTGGAGTTCTCCCTGGAAAATGAGTAGGTTGCCTCTATGCGACTACAAATTGCTGAGAGGAAGGGTCTGACTGTGTCTGTGTTCCACACTGTCAGACTGGGAAGAAGTCTACAAGGTGGATGGGGGAGAGAAAAAGGTAGGTGGCGAGGTAAGGGAAAGCATGGGTAGAGAAAAGAGAGAAAAGAATTTCACTAATGCTAATACTAATGCTACTATTACTACTACTACTAACCACCACTGATTATAATAATAATGATAACATGTTTCCAATTTTGTTTATTGTGAATTGTGTTTATTTTTGTTTCTTGTGCTTATTGTGACTGATACTGATCCAACTTTGGGTCACCCCCAGACACTTGGTGCTATCACACTGCCCAGCCTCCCTGGGAAAGCTTATTCAAGGGTGCTGAAAAGGAAGCTCTGATTGAAACCTCAGATCCAGGAGGAGCAATGTGGATTCCGTCCTGGTCGTGGAACAGTGGACCAGCTCTTTACCCTTGCAGGGTGTTGGTTGCGTGATGGCAGTTTGCCCATCTAGTCTACATGTGTTTTGTGGACTTGGAGAAGGTTTATGACTGTGTCCACAAGGTAGCCTGGTGGGGACTACTGCGGGAGTATGAGGTATCACAGCCGTTGCTATCAGCCATCCGGTCCTTATATAACCGAGTAAGAGCTGTGTTCATTTTCTCGGCAGCAAGTCAAACACGTTTTTAGTGGGTGTTGGGCTCATGATTTGAATGTCAGTTACATTCAAGACCAAACAAGTTCACACAATGCTGATTAAGCCTTTCACCGCCAGGTAAATCTCTCTGTATTTCGCAGTATACCGGAGTTTTTCAATCTGGTGTGTGTGGCGACATTCCCACGCTGGCACACCGGTAGTAATGCGTTATATGTCAACCAGCAATGTTTGGTTTGTCACAGAGCCATGTAGATTAAGAGTCATGTTAATGGAAGTTCAAAATGCTTGATTGTCACGTGATTCACGTAGACTTCAGATAGCTCTCTCTACATGGCTCTGGTTTGCCAGAGCTGAGGAGAAAAACTGTAGTGACAGAGTAGGCTACAGCAACTACGAGTATGGTGGAAAAACCTAAGAAGCATCCAAGAAAAGTTTCTGATGCTCCAGATAAAAAAGAAATTTGCCGTTCAGAGGAAGAATTACAGTCAAAAAAAGGAACAAACACGGATAACCACTGGTGTAGCTTATTTACTCTCACTGCCAGAAGGAAGAGACAAAAGTTACGCACTCCAGCTTTAAGAGCTGTATATACCTACTATACAGTATGTTGTGAGTCACTGAGCTGCACGTGTCATTCTCATCTTGTCTAAAGATTAAGCTGTGCAATAATATTTATTCTTTATTTGATATGTAATAGCTTTCATATTCACAGGGTCATGTGGTCTGCACATACACATGAAACATCAAAGGCTAGTTCTGCTATAAATGTTATTGGATTTTTTCTCCCTAACTTCAAATAAAAGATTACAAAAATCACTTCAACCTCCCCATCTATTGTATTCACCAGTGGAAATTGACAAATGTTTAAACTCGCATCTAGGGCCGACAACACGCAGGCTTTATTATTTTACTCCAGATCACCTTAGATCACCCTAGAGTGGAGGATGAAGAGGAGTAGGCGAACATAAATAATTAGATGTTATACAAACTCACAACCACAAAGAAACCTTTCACAAGCTCTACCGTTCCAGAAAACTCCATCCTTTAGTTTGAAACATAATTGAGTTCCCCTTCATCATCTTTCCCATCTTGCAGACACTCACACACACTAATTCACACGTTCCATTTGGAAAATGTCCAATGCAATCGATCACATACAATACACACTCTCACAATATGTCCAATTCACATCACAAGTATTTTGAGTGAAAAGAAGGCTCATGGTCACGTACACAAGTTTGCATTTTAACAAAATGAAAGTCAAATGAAATAAGAAGAATGAGGAGAGGAAAAAACATAAAACAACAAAATATGTTACTGTCTCAGCAGCAAACTCCTTTGTATTAGCACTCACATGTTTCTTTGATCCAACCTGTTCTCAGTGTCACATCAGTGATGTCTGAATGTGTATGCGTTTTTCTCTCATGTCTGTACAGTGTCTCATTCATCATCCTCTTGTGGGCTTCTTTAATGACTCCCTGCAGAGTGGATGTATAATTTGCTATTTTTCTCCCACAACTGGTTTCTCATACCAATGCACATTGGTTAATTGTTGTTTGACTTAGTAGTAGGGTTGTGATTGAAAAAAGAATACACTGTAAAAAGATCACTTCTTTCTTTGCAAAAGTTGTCTGTAATGTTGGCTTCTTTGTATCATAGTTCAAGAATGTTACAATAGTTGGCCTTGCTTGTGTGCGTTCTCTATAGATGTGGTGTGGATGGAGAATATTAAGACCCTCATCTGACTGTAGCACATCACTGAAAACTGAAAAAAACTTTTAACATAGAGAAAATGAGTAGTAGTGATCAATGGTGGAGTGATTAACCCTGACACCATAAAAACCTTCCATGTGATGCCATAACATAGTATTATAGAAGTGACATATATGTATGTTGAATAATAGTGTTTCATTCTAAATGTTTCTCAATGATATTTCTAAAATGGTAAATGGACTTCACTTATATAGCGCTTTTCAACCTTAATGGTTCCCAAAGCGCTTTACTGAAAGTGACAACAATTAACAAAGCCAGTTAGAGTACCAACGTAGTATCAATTGTCAAATAAATGTAGCTTTGAACATTGTTTCATGTTTTGAACAGGAAAGAAAATATTTACCAAAGTTATTTTTTGCTTTGAGGATCTTTTCCTACTTGGTTGAATGTACCTTTTCATGGAGAGGCTCTCCTTCTTTGCTATGTACTGTACCCTCTGCACTGGTGTCACTCAGGGCTCAGTGCCTCATCCCCTGTAACTGTACACCAAGTTCCCTGATCATGTATGACAAATCTGCTGCTGCATGCTTACCACACTAAGCTGTACTTCTTCATCTCCTCCTCTCACTGTATGTATGCAGATGAATATATTGGTAGGGGGACAATCTCTTTTCCCCTAAAAGATCTCTCCATCACTAAATCAAATCCAAATCTACCTTATTCTGCTAAAACCATGGCATATCCCCAACAAACAACAGTAACCAACTTTCCTACAAGACCATGACTTTACCCTGCAGTACACCATCAGGATATGATTTATCAATGAGTCTGTGCAGATCATGGTCCAAGCTCTTTCATCTCTACTGCTACAGTACAACTCCCTACTTGCATCCACTTTTAGACTTTTGCAGTGGTACAGCACAACTTCCTCTTAACATTCCCAAATTCTCGCAAGTAACTCTACACTTACTGGTGTTTGCTCATATCAAATTTAAAACACTTGTGTTAGCATACAAGGCAACCAAGAGCATATCACTCCTATATCTCCAAGCCATAATTACACACTGCACACCAGCCTTGCAATTACTGAAAAAGATGACTGACCGAAGGAGGTTTTGTGCTGTGCCACCCTGTAGTTGCCATATGCTGATGCCATAGTGGCTATTCTGTTGGTATTTGTTTTTGTGACAAATGGACGCAGCTGGGGCGAGATTATTCACACATTTAAAAATCAATTTGATGAAAGAAAACTTGATGAAGCTGTCATAACTGAGTAGCTTGTACTTTTTGTGGTACCATTTCATTTGTTTTTGATCCATATATATTCTGCATGTCCTTCCTCCCACAAATAATAACAGAGACTCTGTAAACCAATGAGATTAGTAAGAGAGCAAAAAAGTCAGGGTGGCAAGATGTATTTGATTCACTTTCACTCTCTGGATGCTCTGAATAAATCATGAAGCTTTCTCTTCTCGGCTCTGACTGAGTGACAATTTTTAATATCTCTGGCTCTTTGTAGCTGAATCAATGCACACGATGGCAGACTGTGAAACCACATACCACAAACATGCACATTTATGTTATCAAAACACTTAACAGTGGCAGAAACCATCTGTCTCTCACCACATGTGCAACGCGGCCATCTGTGGTTAGGAGTTAACTGTCTATGATTTTGACTAGAAAGTGTAATACTGTACAGTGGCATCAACAGAGCGTTGGAGATGATAAGTGTAACTGTGACCTCAATGGGGCATTTATGTGATGTAGAGGTACAAAACCTGCTGACAGCCACAAAGAATCTACACCATCCACAGGCTAAAAGTGTAGTTGGCAGCAACAGATGGGGAAATAGGAATGAGCACTTTGGAAAGAAAATGAGGAGATACACAAAATATAAATAAACAAAAAATATATTATAAATAATTATTTAAAGGGATCCCCATTTCCTTCTCCTTTTTTCCTCAACACATTCCTTTGTTAAGAAGATATCCCCGAGGACAGAATTGAGGGTACATAACGCAGTAAATGGCATTTGGAGAAGGTAATACATGAATCACTTTACAGGACTCTCTTCTTCAAATCAACTACTTTGTTTGGCCTCTGTGTCAGGGGGAACAGCTTAAAAAAAGAAGACTGAATTCAGCTTTCACTGGTTACTGTCATTATATTCAACAACTTGTCAGACTTTTCTTAGCCCCAGGAAACAACTTCTGTGCTGATTTTTAAAACACTTGCCAATGCTGCCATTGATATGTACTATGCAAGTAGGTCAACCTACATTTTGCTTATTGAAATTGCAATACTCTGTATATACTCTGCGTCTGTGCAGCAGGTGGTATAATGTGATTGGTCAAGCAGTGTGATTGTGTGGATGTGTCCAGTTTGTGCATTAATCAAGACCAGACAGACCTGGTAATCACTTCCTTTAATCCCCCTGTTCTTCTGTTTTTCATTAAACAGTTTAGGTTGTTTTTTTGGATTTTGTTCCTCTTATTTTGATTGGACAGTTTTGGTTTTGAGTATGAGCACAGCTCGTATTTTGTTAGTGTTGTTTTATGCTGCATTTTGAAAAGCTGTTGACTATTTGTCTGCACTCCACTGGCTGAACAAAGTTTTGTCATCCACTTAATGTCCAAATATCCCTGAAACTTTAGTCCCTGCACCTACCAACCTCAAGTCTCAAACGGATAAATACCCTTCAGAAAAGAAATGATTCCCATTCTGTTTCAGTAAGTATTCTCAGAGTCCTTAACATTAACCACCTGAAAAAGCATTAGTGGCAGTAATATCACAGCATTATTAACAAGCCAAATTAAGAACAGGGAACCTGCATGCAGTTGTTCTGCCATTGACTCAAATTAGTGACTGCTCCCACTTCAGATGCCAGTGAACTTAATTAAACTGCTTACTTTAGATACAGCATGTAACCAGCCTAGGTACTCTGGAGATTGGGACACATTTAGCAGAGTGAGCAGACCCAGCACACAGTGACACAAAGAAGATTTCATCACCTGTTCTCTGCTTTCACATTTCACAGTGTGCCAAATGAACACCTGTAGACATTCATTCTTTCCCAGGTGAATCAGTGACAAATTTAAAACATACTATATACAGAGTGCCAAGCTTGCCCTGTGAGTTTTTAGAAGTTGTTATTCATGAATATAACTTTTACACAATTTTATATAAATAAAAACCCTTGAGAATTTTAAGAAAAGTAGAACTCTGAGCATTTGTCCTCTCAAGGCCAGTTCAGACCAAAGATTCGCAACGAGACGATACCATTTTAGAATGTTGCAGCGAAAACTTGCAGCAGTGTGAGCTGGCCCGTCTCAGATCGACTCAAGCTGGCTGATGCCTGAGACTCAGCTTGTCATGTCATGCCAGTGGATGGTTTTAGAACGTAAAGCACGTCACCTGTTTTGACTGCAAATCAGCTCATAGCGAAGTTAGCCGGTAATCTCGACCCTCTTGTTTTTTTGTTTTCGCTGTTTCATCAATGCTAGAAATGCAACTGTAGCAAGTAACTCACTATCACTATCCTCATTCATATTTTAAGATGGTACAAATTATATCCAGCTACATAAAAGCCTGAAAAGACTACAGTTAGAACGGAAGTACAGAGAGCCATTGCTATGGAAAGGATACAATGTCTCATCTAGTCGCATTCTAGACTCAGTTATTACTTTGGTCTGAGATGTTGTGTTTCAAAATTCAACTTTGATGATCTTGCCTAAATTCTTTAACAAGACAGCCTCAATGTTCCTTGCTGCCACAGAGTGTCCTTTATTAACGTACAGGGCAGCAAGCTGGCCATGCCATTATAGCTAACATCATAAGTGTAGCAAACACAAAATAACAACATAGTGAAAAAATGAATGTCCCCAAGGGGACAAATAAAGTACTTACTTACTTAAACACAAATGAGAAGACAGATGTGGAAGAGCCTCCCATAACAGTTTGATCCCCTGCTCATTGGCCCTAATTCTTACTGTAACAGTAAGGCACTCAAATACTGGCATATTGTCAAAAATAAATAATCCAAATGGAAGTAATGCTCCATCGTGAGACTCTGACCTGAACAACTGCAGCTTGGTGGGCCACGGTCCAATCTCTGATGCTGGGTTTGTATTGTGGATGTGAAGACGGCACATGCAGGGGGGAAATAGCATGCCGTGAGTGCGCCATGGTAGATTGCCGGGAATCGTATGTGAGGGAGGCAGTTGATGAGGAGAGGACTGGAGCTGGCTTTGGCTGTGGTCTGACTGCTGCAGGAATATAATGGCTTGAGGAGAATTGCTTTCAAACAGATCTTCACGTGAATCGGAGGGATTGATCTGCAGTTTGGGATCCATGGTGTGTTGATTATTTGGTGTAACTGAAGGTAGCGTGAGTCTTTTTAGATTTCATGGAAGCATGTGATCCAAACTATAATGAACTCTGACCCCAAAACTATGGTACATTTTTGAACTTGAATTTTGCATTCAGTTACATACAGAAAAACAAACCCACAGGAGGCATGTTTGACAAAAGCATCGGTGGACCTCAGTGGCAAAAGAACCTTGCACCTGTGTACAAGTGGAGGAGCAGCATTTTTAGGCTAACCACATGCCACTGCAATCCAACTTTTTACAACAAAGCAGTACCATTTTGGGACTGAGTGGTATTGTAAGTATTTTACCTCAGTACACGTGTCTCCTCCTTTTGGTTTTACATCTGAACCTGACCCTTACATTTTGATGAGAATGTGGTAACTACGTGTAAGATACAAGACAGTAGCCTTAGCAAGGCCTTTGTAAGTTGCATAAGTCCACCCCTGTCGCTCATTGCAAAAGAGGTTGATAGACCTACCTACATTGTACCCTGGATATAAAGACAAAAATAAAAAATCCAGAAGTTAGCAATGCAGAGTCTGCCTGATACACAAAGGGTAGTGTTGATGGCTATGGCGCTGAACTGTTACAATACAGCTCTAGTGAGAGCTTGCCGCAGAAAAAAGAGAGGAGGAGAAGAGGGTTAAATTACCTTTCAGAAGTAAAATCTTTGTGTCGGAGTAATAAAAAAGAATGTGCTCATTGTTAGTCTGTCCATAAAAGCACAAAAACATTTTGCTACTGTGCTGAAGCAACAACCTCACCACCACAAAACAAAGCCAAGCACTGCTTCTTTCAGCATTAGATAAGGCTGTCTAAAATCCTCTACAATGACAAGATCCTGTCTTCAATGCCAGGTTGCAGGAAAGGTGCATCAGATGCACACTAACTCTTTATGCTCAGCATAAACTCATCATAAAAATAGCACTGTTTACCTGCAAAAGCACATATATAAAATATCATACACACAGTCAAAGAACCTTGACATCTCTACAGAACAAGAGGTGGTAACAGTTCTATCACCAACCATGAAAACAGCAGGCAACCTGACCCCTCTATGTAACCGAGACCTCCATCAGCCTATAAACAGATACCATGCTAATTTCAGTACAAACCACATTGTTGCTGTGTTTAGTTATCATGAATCTTGTAAACCCAAATGTGATAGTGAACAACTGGACATAATTCATAATTTTAATGTTATAATTTGAGTTTTTGACATACTGGCAATAAGAGGGTTATCATGGCGATTAGCTGAGACCACGAATCCTGTGTCCCAGCAACAAATGAAGCCACAACACATAGCTTTGACTGTCCACAGCAAAATGAGATGTCTTCTGTGTCTATGATGGCTGGATCTGCTCTCAGACCTCACACAGTCTGTCTGAGAGAAGAGAGTAGAGACCTTTTGTGTATCATGCTGCCGTTTAAAGTGAATTAGCCTACAGGCTGTAAGTTAATTAGCATGTTTTGAGAGCTAAACTGGTTTAATATGTTTCTGTTAGCTTGGCCTTGTTTGCTGGTGTTTTGTCAGGCTAGCCACTAGCTGGCTGGGAGATCATTGATTTTTGTGACTTGTAGCCTCAGCTAACATACATGCATCAATATCACTAGTGGTGAATAGGGATGTTCTGATCAAGTTGTTTTTGCCCCGATCCCAATCCAAGTCATTTAATATTATCTGGTGATACCGAGTCCAATCTGATACTTAAATGTTTGTGATCTGACACCACACACTGAAATAACAACAGTTGTCTACTTAATCTGACACACTTTATGTTTTCCAAGCTATTTGATCCAAATACTGAGGGTCCTGGTTCAAAACTATAAAGCTGATCATCTTAAATTATTGATAATGAAAGACTAACTGGGAAAATGTGACTCCTGAAATTGATGTGACACGATCTGCTAGAGAGAAGGCGTCTCACTGTTGTAACTACAGAAACACTCAGTCCACTCTGATTGTACAGCGATGTTACAGTGGAGATTCTTCCCTCACAAACAATCTTGGGCTGACTACAGAGCCCATTTTAACCAGACACCAGACAAGTTTAATCTTGGCACACTAATTTTCAGTCGCCTATGCAGCGAGATGCTTGCACTGTAGATACTGTGGTAAAGGAGAGCTGCCCTGCAACACTAGCAGGCTGAGGTGAACAAAACTACTTTCTAGAGTTCAGTAATGAAGGGATTTTGATCGGCTTTATTTTAGATTATTTAAAATATACATGGCCCCAATACAATTCCTTTGGATCGGCTTGGGACATCTCTAGTGGAGAATACAAATAGACTAATATGTTTAAAAAAAAAATCTGGACTGTCCCTTAGAATAAATTGGAGAATGAATAATCTATAGTGGTGACAAGTCAGCCAGAATAAAATAAATGTCTCCTGGTCATGGTCTAAAGTCAATATTGATTGAAAACATCTGTCATGTATATAAATCATTTTTTGATACATAATAAAAATGTCAAAAAAAGAATTTAATAATGTGTTGGAAGTCACATGAATCCTGGCTACTGTAAGAGGACACTACAACTACAGATATTAGGATAATCTTCAAGATGCAGTGTAAAAACTTTGCATATCATTAAATGTGGCTTTTTGGATGCACAGTACCCTGTTGTACCCCAGATTTGCATACATTTTTAACTGAACTCTTTCTGTCCTCTTCACTAATTGCAAAAAACAGCTGAGGTGAGGAGAATTATACAATGCACCCACACAGTCCCAGTAAATCAGGGCCTGCTCTGCTTTGTGTGAGTTCGTAAAGACAAGTAAAAGGGATGGCAGCTAAATGGAAAAGTTGAATGTATTTATCTCGTCAGCCTTGATAAAGCTCCCATGAGTGACTATTAGAGAATATAATCAACATTTAAAATACAATTAAGTAAAACACTCACCCCAGTATGACTGAAAGGTGGTATCTACTGAGACAGATTTGTGTGTAGTATCATTTTGAAGCTGTGGAAAGTTGACATACATCCCTCCATTCTTCAGGTGCTTAATAGCACTACTACTAATATGGTCTTCTTGGCCTCTGAAAGCCCATTTTAAATAGCAATGACCTATGGCTCCAATAGGCTGCTTTGCTGGACAAATGACCTGACTAACACCTTATAGTTGGTGTTGAAAACATTTGTTCTCTGCGTGTTGTGTGTGTGTTTGTATGTATGTCCGATGTGTGTGTGTGTGTGTGTATTTCCAATCATATGTATGTATGAGACAAGAAGGCTTTCTGAGGATCTAATTAGCTTTAGGGTTCTCCCCAGAGGATCAGCTACCTGCTCCATCTCATGCCTTATTCAATAGGCCCCACTCTCTTGGAGACTACATAGATTACCCTGCCACACTAAAACACTCAAAAGGGTCAATGGTCACAGGTCCATGCTCATGGGTCATCCTCATCCCAGCGGCAAGTCACCAAGGTCCAGAGCCCATGTTAATGCTCCCTGGCTCTATGTGGAGTTGTGGATATTACTGCAAATAGAAAGCTTACAGGCCAGGCAGACTGGGGCACTTCTTTACCTTTGCTGTCTATTAATAATGAACTCTATCAGGCAGTAGTACTGCTAGTAGTGCTCCTTCTTCAGCCATTTTGATGTGTAGCACAAGACAAGAGGCAAACAAACTGGAAAATACTGTGCTTCACTCTGCTTCAGCTAATGGACTATCATCAGCTGTTCTTTCATATCTGGTCGGTAATGTCACAACAGGTGAGATGGAAAATACACTCAGCTGCCAGTTTATTAGGTACACCTAGCTAAAACTAAGGCAGTCTCCTACAACAGCCCTGCAATAAACCTGAACATGAAGGTAGGGACAGGTGTTTCTAATATTTAGTCCACCCCTATTATATGAATGAGGGTAGACTAAACAGAAACACTTCTCTATGTAATGCAGCAGCAAGAACTATATCCGCCAAAATGAGCATAATATTGATTCAACACCTCTCTAAAACAGTTTCAACACAACGATAGCATAAGATAAGACAGAACTTTATTAATGCCAAAGGAAAGACTGCTAATATAAAATATCAATAGAGGGTCAGAAAATGAACATAACAGGCAGGATTTATGGCAGGATTATTGTAATAGACTGCATTCGTTTTAGCTAGGTGTACCTAATAAACTGGCGTTTAGTGTGTATTGAGTTTTAGTAGTATTAATATATTTTGGTAGGTTATTTTAGAGAGCGTCATTTCAGCAAATGCCCCAAAACAACATTTGTTTACATTCACCTGCCAAAGCCCTCTAGTGGCCGTTGGAATTATTATGTCGGGAGCAAAGGAGGAAGTCACGTCACGTTCTTTTAGAGACACAAAGTCCAAAGTGGGAGGAGGTCAAGGTGAACTGATGGGTCAACAAAACGTTGGACAGAAGGCCACTTTTCATTTCCTGTTTCCTATCAACAGTCAACGTAGGGTTCTTTTATCCATGACCACCATTGTTCTCTAACCTTAATAATGTGTTTATTACTGTAACAATGACAACAAAAATCCCCCAACATTAATGAAGTAGTCATTAACCCAAACCATGATCTTTCCCTAACCAAGTCATGTTTGTGCCTAAACCTAACCAAACCTTCACCATAGCGTTCCATCATAAAATTGATTTATTTTTCCAACTGTGATTTGAGATCAGAAATCAGGGCAGTTACAAATGATGCATTTTGTTCTTTCATTTGGAGGACTTCTTATTTTAATACTGTCATAATGAAGACAGAGAGCATTTCCAAAATGGTGTCAAGCAACTCATTTTAAAAGGTGATACAATATTATATATGGGGCAGGAGGAAAAAATATGTAAAAAGGTTTACTTCCAGAAAACTACTGTGGCAGTCTGGACCATTACTGTTAAGATTCTGACATGAAACCAATATCTTTAAGACAAGACTATAACAATATCTGTAAGACAAAAAAAGATTATTACATTTTAGGGAAAGAGCAGTCCATCAGAGAAAGGCACTGCAGTGATCATAAACAGACGATTTCAACATTTTCAGTATACTGACGTGTTCAAAATATGGAACAAAAATCCCAAAAGATATCTTTTCACATGTTCTATGTCTCTGCATTCATTGTTGCTGTAGAAACAATTTGCTACCTCACTTTTGACATTTTGACATGTCACAGTAGGAAGAGCACAGAAGTAAATCTGAAGTTATTGCTGATAGCACTTTCATTTTATAAGTCAGTAGCTTCATCTGTACTTTTATTTCCCAAAGCAGGCCAGTTTGACTGGGATTAAATGTCAGGCTAATGTCTAAATGATATGTCTCCTTCACCTTCTAGACAGGTGGAAAAAATCTAAACAAATGGTAGCCCTCTTATCTATAACTAATAATTTTAATGGATCCCAATTGCCAAACGTCTTAACTCCTCCCCCTGACTTCCACTACTCTCCCCATTAAGTAACCATCGTAAGATTAGTGGGTAAAACCTTAACTAACGAGGGAGTTTTGAGTTGGTTAATTAACTGATACCTTTGAAAGATATCAGGCTTCAAATAAGACAGGCTGAACCGATAATGGTAATCAGTGTTCTCCTTGCTTGCCAACAGGCTGCTGCTCTTAGATGCTAAGCGTTTTTTGTGAATCCGAAAACTCTGATTGATTCAGGACCAAATGATGATGGAACAATGGAAAACAGATGGAAAACAGCTCCAGAGGGACTCTGACATTACATAATTAGCCTCTGATTTAAGCATATATCATTGATTTATCTTGGCCTGATCTATTATAATTTCATGTCTATTGTTACTGTCAGCTCTCCTACATGATTTTGTCTCCTGATAAGCAAAACCTTTCCATATCAGTGAAGTGCGGAGTTGGGACATACCCAGCACAGTGAGGCGGGCGGGTCGTGATCTGATAGCCGCCTGGATGGCCTGGCACTCGAAGAAAGCATCATCTTGAATCTCTGTTCTCTGGATCAAGAGGTGATATTCTCCTTTACTGTGGTCTCCAACAATGTCATATCGTGGGTAACCTGCAACACAATGGGAGCATAATGTTTGGAGAAACAAATTGTCATCTATTGTCCATCCATCACACATGCACAGGTTTCACAAACCCACAAGTCATTGTGTGTCCAATCTGTTTCTGTCAGGGTCTTTTCATTCAGTGTTTCTAATGCACAACTAAAAGTAACAGTGAATGGAGCTTAGCATTTTTTTGGTTAAGGAGAATGTATGTCAGGATGGCAGCTATTTTAATGGGTTTATTTTTTCATGGATCTTTATGGATTATTGATCATTTTTTTCATTGATTGTGCTTCTGTATTTATACAGTGAATTTGATGCATATCAGAGTGCTATCTTTTGGTTTTCTTGCATGTTTTGATTGCCAATTACCCCTGTGCAGAATGTGAAATAACACAAACAAGCTCAATGGCCAATGATTGTTTTAATCATTTTATCTTTATGTTTTTATAAATTGATAACATTTTTACTGAACCTTTCACCGTGAGTGTTTGTGCTGTGACGGCTCAGGATCCTTATGGAACCTGCAAATTAGAGTTGTTTGGGTGGAAATTGGAAATAACTCCTCCCAAACTGTGACATGTACACTGTGTATTGGGTCCCATTTGCATTGGTGGAGAAAAAAACAACAACAAAATAATTACATTTGCCTCAGTGCATTGCTTGAAGTCACAGTGAAGGTAATCATATTATGTTCTGCTGAGGCAATCTAATGCAGAACAACTCTTCATTTCTACTTTATAGCAGACTGCTTTAGCCAAACAGCCAAATCTGACTGGTCAGCCATGATATTTTGGTTGCTACTACATACCAACTCAAACTCACCAGAGGGCTTGTTTTCTCCTTGGTATTCTTGTGTGTGTATGTGTGTACAGTGCACCTCTTTCAAAAACCTTTTTTCGATACATGTGTGTTGGTATCCAGTGTATAAAAGCCATAATGCCCTTGAAGACATTTGTTCGTTGGGATTGACTTCCACTGCTGTGATTGGTACCCTGAGCAAATCAGATGCCAAATACCACCCAGAGGCCCAAATGGCAATGTAATATGTAATTAATTGCATTCTGCTTAAAATACATGAAAAATAAATGAACATGAAAATACTGAATGACTTGTAGCAGATTTATACAAACTAAAAGAACTCCATGTCATTGTTTTTGCAGAAATAGAAAAATATTAAGACAAGTATGAGATTTTAATTTGAATAAATAAATGCCATTTCTACCATTGGGTCAAATACCAAATTGGGGTGGTGGGAATGTGGAGATGGCCTGTCTTTCTGGCTTCTCTCCCATACAGGTAGACCATTTCCTTTCTGGAAGATCCTAACACACTTGGGCAAACAATGTCTTTGAACGTTGGATAATCCCTTGTCCGTTCTCCAAAGTTCAGTTAATGGATGCAGTCTGGAAGGCGTGGGAGCACACTGTATGTGTGTGTGTGTGTGTGTCAGCTTGGTTGGAGAGGAATGAGAGAAGGGGCAAAAGTCACGGAGGGAGGAGAGGGAATGAGTATGCATGCAGGTCAGCTTGTTTTGAGAGGGAGCAAGCTGGAGATGGTGGGAGGGGAGGAGGAGGAGGAGAGGGGTTAGGGGCCCATTGAAGCCAAATTGGCAAAGTAAATAACATTAATGCTTATTGATTCCATTTCTGATTTTAAATTAATCAGTGATGTACGATGCTGCAGCCAGTAGAAGTTCTTTCTTTTTTTGGAGCATTTTGACTGATGGCACAGTGAAACGGCTGTCGTGAGAAAGCACACAGTTCTTTTTCATACTGTGTGTGTGTGTCTTAATTTTGCTAACAACCTATTGTTCAGCCTCTTAAACTAGTAATACTTTACTTTAAGTACCCTCATACTACACTATAACACTTATTTAGCTGTAAGGTCAGATGACTGAGTGTAATGTGAAAGGTGTTGCTCGTAGTAACAAAGCCACAGAGAACTATCTAATGAGGTTTCACCAACAGAAATCTGCAGTAGCTGTGTTTTTTCTTAATCCCTTACACTGATTAAACATATTGTTTGAGTTTTTCATGTGAGTTTTTCATTTTTAAGAAACCAGGTTATTGCAGAAAGTCATCAGTAAAAGTATTACTTAAGTTCATGTAAAGGAAACAACCCCAAAATACAAGTTGCAAGTCAGATTCAAATAACTTAGCTATATAATGGATATAGTGCAAGGACCCAAGGACACTTTGACATGCGGACAGGAGGAGCCAGGGATCGAACTGCTAGCCCTTGGATTAATGGATGACCCACTCTACCTCCTGAGCCACAGCTGCCCATTCATATGTAGAGTACAGTTCACCATTATTGGCCATAGCATGATGGATTCACCCTTTACAGTTCTAAGAAGGAATATCATTAATTACTAAAATATACATCATCTCAGGTTGTAGAGAGCACAAAGTCATCTGAATATATTTCACTATATGAGTATGTACACTATACGATTGCCAGTTAAAGCAAAAACATGAATGCAAAAAAAGCATTGTTTGCTTTAAGATGTGACTTCACTTCCACATCTTGACTGTGTTAATACAAGACCAAACAGCAGTCAAGAAGAGACAATTAGATGCTACATTGCTATGAAGTATTACATTACATGGTGATTCAGTCAACCCTACAAAACAGATCACAAATAATCCAGACACAAAACCATCAAACCAGTTCAGCTGTGGTAAGTTTTAGTGGAAGTATTTCCCACACATTCAGACAGTGCTGACAAAAAAATAATGTTCTTATGGGGGTTGTTGAACCATGCCCTGCTCATCAAGCTCATTGGCTGATAATTGAAATACAATGAAAGGGAAATGTAAGTAAGGTGATGGGCAGAGTTTAGCTGTCAGTGGTATCCTAGCATACCAGAAAATGACAGAACTGACACACACGTCATGCCTTGAAAGCATTTCCTTTCAAAGGACACTCGCTGCTTGAGAACATTATGTTACAATTTGCATTCATGTTCTGTTGTTAGCTAATGATGATAGTGATGTGTGTGGTCCTTGATGATTCACAGTTGTTCAAGTCTACCTGTTTAATTAATCAAATCTTAAGGCTGATAGAATAGTCAGCAGGCGCTTTATGTTGAGAGCTATAAGGATGCAAACACAGAAGCTTCTGAATGTTGTAGCTCGACTGTTAATTGAATGTTTTGCAGTGATTGGTCATTGAGACATTCTGTGTGGAGGGCAGGTTTTCTAATAAGGCCCAGTATGAATGAATCCAGGCAACTACTGCATGACTAATTATCATTAGCAGGAAACCAAATGGGTGCAAGGAGCTTATAGTCAAAGTGCAAAGGGGGAAAGGTCACACAAAAAAACTCTCACGATGAAAAGTAGTCATAGAAGTATCAACCAACATCTTTCCTTTTAAAGCTCATTTCCACTGCAGTGGCATTATATTTCAGTCTTCACGCCTTCATTAAATTCAGTTCAAGAGGAAGAGAGGGAGAGAGAGGCTTTCCAGTTCTCTCCAGTTCTTGTCACTGATGAGCAATCAAGAATGAAGTGCTGTATACACCATGACAGGCACATGCATGCACAAACAAATGCAGGTGAATACATACATCGAAGCCCACACATGTGCACACATACACACACACACACACACACACAAACACGCACACACACTGAGCTCCTGTCCTTTCTGTCTACCTCTGCCAAGCTCAGTTGCTAGTGAAGTTTGGTTAGGCACCGGTGGGTCCCTGGGGGCCCGGTCATTATGACTTTCAGTGACACCAGGGAGAGGCCCAGGGGTGAGATAGAAAAGATATAATAGTGGAGAATTGTCCTCCGAGGCCCAATTAGGGGAACTATGACAAAATGGGAGCAGAGAAAAGAGGCCAAAGCAGATTATGTCTTTTGGGGAATGCATCATGTTAACATGCTAAAATATGTCTGCATGACAGCGCACACCTAGCAATGTTCAAAGACCCAGCTTCGAGAGATATTTGATTGCTTTTACATTGTCCTAAATGATCTAGAGTATGTGTCTTCACTATTACTGGAGCTCAAAGACATGCAGATGAAGTGTGCTGTTATTGACCTAACCCTGCACCTAAACAAACATGCTCCCCTCAGAAAGCTGATTGGAGGGAATCATTTCCTCAGGCAGCTCGAGTCTTCAAAACAGCCTGGGAAAAGATGGAAGGGGTGGGGGGGGTAGTCACATGTGGTTCGGAAAAGAGCAAAACACGATTAACCATCTGTCAGAGCAGCAGATGTTGTGATAAACTGCAACTTTCAAATGTTAACCCAGCTGGACGTACTGACAAGGAGGCTTTCCATATTTTCATATGTCAAAACTGAGACTGAAAAGCCAGTCTGTATGTTTTGAAGGACAAGTGTTTTCCCAATGTGAAAAAAAGAAAAACTAAACAATGAAGCATTTAGCCAAAAATCTGTCCAAAATGACTGCAACAAACCCAGGAGAAGAGGAAATAATGTGCATGAGGAAACAATCCCCTAGTTTAAAGGTTAAGGTATCTCCTTTTGCAGTTGCATCACAAATCATGTCTTACATCATCATGGTGATTGGAGAGATTGTCTGTATATAATAATGACCATATATACAGAATTTAAAAAAAAAAAGGCATCCGTGATGTGTAAAGGTCTGAAATGCTGAAAAGTTACATGAGAGTCCACTCTCCAAAACAGCAGTTAAAGGTTCCCTGTGCCCTCTGCCACTGTGTGTATCCTAGAGCTCTAACAAACATGTTGAATGCATTTCCTTCCTCATAAAAGCTGATTTTCTGAACATTTTGACACCTGCATTGTTTACATCCATGTTTACTATCTAGAAGTCTTCTTCACTGCCTTTGTTGGTGCATTGCTGTATTTCTTGGTGTTAATGCCACGTGTTGATCAGCGCAATAGTGTGAAACCATTGGCAGAACAGTGTATCACATCACTCGCATGCGTGTACACATGCATCCTGTGCGTGTGTACAAAATGGGGATCCACTCATAAAAAAACTACTCCATAGTGCCACTAGATGTCAAAAACTCCACAAGGGACCTTAAAGTCAGTTCATCCAACCTGAATAAAGTCTCATTTTAGTTAGCTCAAACTGCCATAAACCAACTACAACACAGCTAGTTTTAATTTGCACTTGATGGAACTCAGTGTTATGGTTACCACGACTAGGTCAGATTTACAACAAAAATAATTTTGTCAATGCCCCCTTTACCAGCTTATTTCACATCCTATTTCACAGGAGACACTAGCACTTGCATTTCCTAATGAAAGTATTAGGACTTAGTATTCCCAACTCTACTGCCTTTGGCCAACATTTGACACATCTGTAGCCAAAAATCATGGTTTCAAAAGAATATACAATATATGTCATGTTTTACATGTCTTGGCTCATTTACTAAAAGACACATACATTCCATTTAGGCCAGAGCAAGTGGTTCTAACCACTCCAGTCACTAGTCATTTCAGCAATTAGAGGACCAGCATTGAGAACTCCCACAGTTCAGGGGCGTCGCTTCTCAAGCACACAGAAATATTCTACCCTTATCCAGATCAAGTTGCATTATGGACCTGGCCCATGAGATGTTCTGTTCACATCCCAGAGTGCTCAGAGCCCGAGAGCCACCTCACATAGCATGCTCACTACCATGGCTTGTTTCTCTACTTCTGTTGCTTTCTGCAGGTATTTCTCCCTCTGGAGCTGTAGAGTCTGGATCTATGGTTGCAGGCCCCCTGCCACTTGTTGGGTCTCTGTAAATAATAGTTTAGTACGGTCTAGACCTGCTCTATATGAAAAGAGCCCTGAGATAACTTCTGTTATGATTTGGCAGTATATAAATAAAATTGAATTGAACCTGTATACATACATCTGCTGATGCCTCTGGACACATCTTCAGTGATGTTTCTGGCATCATCGGGTGTTTGGGGTCTTTCAACATCATACACCCTCCTCCAAGCGACCCAGCCAGGGCTGATCAGACCCCAGCTTGTGTCCAGATAGCTAGCTACCTAGGCCTCCATGGCTCTCCTCTTTTGAGCCACAGCCCTCTTGAAGCCCTCTCTGCCGCATCGGTGGTACTACGGATGGCTCTTTTCTTCCTCTCTCCCTCAATGCCCAAATTTCTGAAGGCCCTGGCTAAGGAACGGGCTGCAAATCCCCTGCATCCAACCTCCACTGGGAAACACCTTGCTCTCCATCCAGCCTGCTGACAGTTGCTGACCAGTCCTGCATACTTGGCAAGCTTCCATTCAAAAGCCTCTGCCAATCGATCTTCCCATTGAACTGTTAGCTCCAGCAGCACAGCTTGCTTGGAGGACAATGTCAGGTCGCAGGGTGGTGGCTGCAATATGACTGGGGAACTTCAGCTGCGGTACGCAGTTCACCAACAGCTGCCAGTCTCTAGCAGAGGCCAGAATGCCTGCAGATGTTCTTTTGGTGGGTATTGGCTGCTCCCCAGCTCTGACAAAGGTGATGGCCTGCTTGGAGGGTCGGGACCGCTTTGCCCACTCAACGTCTGCGCTGATCACTTCAGCAATGATCTTCAGGACCTGATCATGCCTCCATCAGTACCATCCCTCTCCAAGTGCCTTTGTGCAGCAGCTGAGGATGTGCTCGAGGGTTCCTCGCTTGGAGCACAGTGGACATGCTGGTGACTCTGCTATGCCCCATGTGTGGAGATTTGACGGGCTTGGAAGCACATCATACACTGCCTGGATGAGAAATTTGATGCTGTGTGACTCGGCTTTCCAAAGTTCAACCCAGGTCACTTTCCTCTCGAACCCATTCTCCCATCTTGTCCAAGCTCCCTGTTGCTTCATTCCCACCACTAGGTGGCGCCTTTCCTTCCCTCTGTTGGTGTTCATTTGGGGATTTGGAAAAGATCCTAGCTCAGCTTGGCCTCGTGTGACCAGTCCCTGCAGCCTCTTATGATGCAGCCTTGCCTCTGCTTCCTGAACAGCTTCCTCTGCCCTCCACTTCCTGCCAGTCCTCACTTGAATCCCTGCTTTAGCCACCTTCGGATCACTTGAATCCCTGTACTGTACCACTTCCCTAGCTCTTGTAAACTTGAATTCCTCCTCCAAGGATTTGAAGGGCAGTTGCAGTTTGTTGTGGTGTCCATAGAGTGTGATGCTGCTCAGGCTCTTTGGCAGCCCCAGCCATCTCCTGAGGTGGTTGCTGATCTTCCTCTCTAAGGTTTTGACTGTCGAGATCGGAACTGCATAGATGAGGAGGGGCCACAGGATTCTGGGAAGAATGCCATGCTGATACACCCAGGCTTTAAACTTCCCAGGTAGGACAGATTTGTCCACAGATTTCAGCCAGCCCTCCAGCTCGGTGCAGGTCGACTGGATGGATGTCGTGTCCCTCAGAGAGCTGTCAAAAACCTTGCCTGGCTTTTCTGTGATGGTTGGGATGGCTGTTCCTGCGATGTTGAACCGGTACTTTTCCTCCACCTTCCCTTTCCTCAGCACCATAGATCTTGATTTGGCTGGTTTGAAACACATCCGGGCCCACTCCACCAGTTTTTCGAGCCCCTGTAGAATCCACTGGCAGCCTGGGACTGATTCTGTGGTGACTGTGAGGTCATCCATGAATGCCCTGATGGGTGGTTTCCGTTGATTGGAGTCCATTCTGGGCCCTCTGCACTCTGGTTCAGCAGACTTAGTGAGCATGTTCATGGCTAGGGAGAACAGTGTCACAGAGACAGTGCACCCTGTGATGATGCCGATCTCCACATTGTGCCAGCTTGATGTAATTGCTCCTGAAGAAAACCTCATCCTGAAGTTGTTGTAGTAATCAGCGATGAGGTTTCTGATTCTGCTGGGGACGTGATGTTTGGCCAGTGTGAGCTGCACCAGCTTGTGTGGAATGGAGCCATATGCATTTACCAGGTCAAGCCACAACACTGACAAGTTGCCCCTGTTCTCTCTGGCCTCCCTGATGAGCAGCGTCACTACACTGGTGTGCTCCAGACAGCCTGGCATCCCTGAAATGCCACCCTTCTGGACTGATGTGTCGATATAGGTGTTCTTTGCTAGGTAAGTGCACAGCCACTTGGAAACGGTACTGAAGAAAACCTTCGCCTCAACACACAACAGGGAGATGATGCAGAACTGGTCTATCTGGGTGGAGTTTTCCTCCTTCGGGATCCACACCCCTTCAGCCACTTTCCACTGTCCTGAGATCTTCCACCTTCTCCAGAAGACTCGCAGGATCTTCCACAGACGCAACAGGAGTTTGGGACAGTTTTTGTACACTTTGGTGCTGCTTGGTCCTGGAGCAGAGCTTGCCCTTGCTTTGCGAACAACCTCTCTGACTTCCTTTAGCTGCAGCTCTAACATGTCGAACTGCACATCCTGTTCAGTCTCCCAACTCCTGCTCTCTTTCAGGGTTGCTGTAAGTCTTCTTCAGATGTTGGTCTATGTCTTCCTGCCCCAGCAACTCCTTGGTGAACTTGAAGGGGTTGGCGAAAAAGGCAGCACGTTTTCGGGCCCTTTCACGCCGACGCCTCCGATGCCACTCTGCCCGACGGAGGACCCTGATCTTTTTCCGTTGGATGGACATCAGCTGGGCCAAGCCAATGCGTTCCTCGTCTCCTGCCTCCTTGTACTGGGACTTCAGCGCTTTCATCTCCTGCCTGATGATGTGGATCCTCACAGCTCTTTGGTTCTTAGAGTAAGGTGTTCTGGGGCCTTTCTTCTCCTCTTCTCCAAACCGTTCAGCTGCGATGCTGACAATGATTGTTGTCATGGCTTGTAGCTTCCTATCAGCCTCTCCTTTCACCGTTGCCTCTAGAATTTGGTTGACATCTTCGTCAATCTGCTTCCACAGTGAAGTCATGTTAGCGGCAGGCTAATTCTATTTAATTGAACCTGATTGTATGGCCTGAGACCAGTCTCTTAGCTTTGTATCTTGAATAATATATTCAATAAGGGCAAAGCATTTCCCTAAGTGGTATTTGGCAGCATGTTTAATGTGTCATGATGTTTTCGGCGCTAACTCCCCATTTACAAGCCTTTAGTCCCATTGCAGGACTGATCTGTTGATCTCATCGTATCATCACTCTAAAATCCTTTCATTTAAAATGTAACTTCCTCTAACAGCCACAACACTGAGTGAAGTGATGAATGCTGTCTCTATTTATATCATATTTTCAATTTGCACCTGGGTATTTTGAAGTGTGCCTTCAACCTAATCCTACATTCATCCCTAAAGTGTGAGAATCTGCTTACATATGCCCTACTTTAGAATTATGAGATTTTCATCCCTCTCATTACCTGAGGAGCTACTCACTATGTCCAGTGTCATGTATGTGGATAGAACAAGATGCCTGAGGAAGGACGATCACCAGGTTCATGTCAGGGCTACTCCTCATAAGGGAAATGTCTTATTTCATCTGCACTTGGTGCATTAGCTGAAGTGTAAAGCCCCCCTTCGGTCCTAGAGCTCATCCTACCTAGGGCATGGCCATTTGATGTTTTTTTTTAAGGGGATAACTGTTGAAGAAATCTGCACTGGAGTGAGTTGGACATGTCTGTGTACTTGTGGGTTATATATGGGAGCCTGAAAGAAGTCTATTGTCAGTTCTGTTGAAACATTAGGTTGGCTTTGGTTATTGGTTATATATGCTATTGACCTGGTTTGTCAGGTCACACCCGACCATTCTCTCTAACGTCATAAGATGTGGTTAATATATTCACTTTAACCTTGCCTGGTAGTTTTGATGACATTCTCATTGTGTACCTACAGATAAAACAATTTCACTACAGTGGAAATTTTATCAACTTCATTTTAGTCTGAAGGTGTGGAAAGTTATGGATTGCAGCTCTTTGCAAACAGAGATACTGCCATACATGAGCTGACTAACTGTGATTATTTAAGGGGGTGATCATCTGAAAGAAAAGTGCATCCCTAGAAATGTTTACTTTGAGAGTTAACAAGGAGTGGATGAACGATGAATGATGACCTAGTTTTGGTCTCTTTGAGGCTCTAATATTTTTTCGAATGATGGTGGTTCTGGTTATAGCGTGATGACAATGATAATGATGAACAATGAAATTAAGAAATGTTAGGTCATAAGTAGGATCTCCCATCACTATAGAAATTATGTTGAATCTATCTATCTCTCAGCTGCTGAAAGGTTTAGTGAATTTCACAGGTTAACAATAACGTTTTTATCCACTTAGTGGTCTCCTGTGTTTACACAAATTAATACATCTTGCCAAGATATCCTTCACTGCTTATCTGGTATACAGTGGTCCTCATTCATAATTAATAGTTAATTGCTGTATTCATTGCATTTATTCAGTCATTTGTATGTTTAGTAGTTGTTAGTTGTGTGAATAGTTAGTATTTTAATAAACCTTTCATTTATAAAGAAGTTGATTATGTGGTTTGTGTTTATGAAGTATTATGGTTACTGTACATGAGTTAAAAACTCAGTGCAACCTCCAGAATTGAGAATGAATTAACTAATTCGGCAAGCTAGCCAACTAACATATAGTAGATAGTATTTTGTTAGCAATAATGTTAGCGAGCAAGCAAGCTAAGGGTAGCCAGCTAGCTGTAACTTAGCTACGCTGCATGGATCATGCGTTGGTTGCTTTGTAACATTAGCTGATAAAGTAATTTGCAAACAGCAAGCTAGCCAATTTACCAGCCGGATCACCCCCAGGAGTCTGGATGAATTAGCTGATGTTATCCACTCAAGACAGTTTTTTGCTACGTTAGCTAGCTAGCAATTCATCCATGTTACCAAGCAAGCCATGTGGACTTGGTGTTGGACTGTTGTGGTGGGTGCCGGTTGTTTGTTGACATTAGCAGACACTATTTCTAACATACACAGAAATCAACTGAGAAAGTCAGGAAAGGTCTCATTTTTTAAGTTACATTACAATTCTGGTGCCCCTTTGAGGCTTATTAATTATCGTTGCATATTTTTGGTGCTGCTTTTATTAAGTGCTATTAACACGACATGGTGTAATTGTAATACAATAAATCATACTTGTTTGTAATACAATAAATCATACTATGATTTATGGCATTATATTCCACTAACATGTTTGACTCATGTAGAGGAATCCTTTATTGAATTGTATCAGCTGATGAGATCAGACAAATCAGTAAATTAGATATTACCCGACAGATCCCTGTTCACACCCAGGGCCATGCCATCACGCAGCCAGAGCACCATGCCATGGTAGCCAGGAATGGAGCAGGGCAGGGTGACTGGCTGGCCTGCCACCACCACCAAGTCTGTGGGTTGTTGGGTGAACACAGCAGAGCTCCCTGGAAGGGCAAAAAGAATAAAATGATTAGTCCAACTTGTACACCAAATGACACAAGCTGCAAATGAGCAAGGAAATGGTAAACTCAAATCTGATCAGCAAAAACACAATGCAAACTCACACACTTTATGAAAATTATAAAAATGTCCCTTCAGTACGGGAAACTCTACCATTATATAGCAATTATTTCAAATAAGGCAAATTAGTCCACATAAAGCTGCACAGAAAATAGTGCCAAGAAAATTCTACAGTATACAGTGGGTACGGAAAGTATTCAGACCCCTTTAAATTTTTCACTCTTTGTTTCATTGCAGCCATTTGCTAAAATCGAAAAAGTTCATTTTATTTCTCATTAATGTACACTCAGCACCCCATCTTGACAGAAAAAAACAGAAATGTAGAAATTTTTGCAAATTTATTAAAAAAGAAAAACTGAAATATCACATGGTCATAAGTATTCAGACCCTTTGCTGTGACACTCATATTTAACTCACATGCTGTCCATTTCTTCTGATCCTCCTTGAGATGGTTCTACTCCTTCATTGGAGTCCAGCTGTGTTTAATTAAACTGATTGGACTTGATTAGGAAAGGCACACACCTGTCTATATAAGACCTTACAGCTCACAGTGCATGTCAGAGCAAATGAGAATCATGAGGTCGAAGGAACTGCCCAAGGAGCTTAGAGACAGAATTGTGGCAAGGCACAGATCTGGCCAAGGTTACAAAAGAATTTCTGCAGCACTCAAGGTTCCTAAGAGCACAGTGGCCTCCATAATCCTTAAATGGAAGAAGTTTGGGACGACCAGAACTCTTCCTAGACCTGGCCGTCCAGCCAAACTGAGCAATCATGGGAGAAGAGCCTTGGTGAGAGGGGTAAAGAAGAACCCAAAGATCACTGTGGCTGAGCTCCAGAGATGCAGTAGGGAGATGGGAGAAAGTTCCACAAAGTCAACTATCACGGCCCGACAGAAGCCTCTCCTCAGTGCAAGACATATGAAAGCCCGCATAGAGTTTGCCAAAAAACACATGAAGGACTCCCAGACTATGAGAAATAAGATTCTCTGGCCTGATGAGAACAAGATTGAACTTTATGGCATTAATTCTAAGCGGTATGTGTGGAGAAAACCAGGCACTGCTCATCACCTGCCCAATACAATCCCAACAGTGAAACATGGTGGTGGCAGCATCATGCTATGGGGGTGTTTTTCAGCTGCAGGGACAGGACGACTGGTTGCAATTGAAGGAAAGATGAATGCGGCCAAGTACAGAGATATCCTGGAAGAAAACCTCTTCCAGAGTGCTCAGGACCTCAGACTGGGCCGAAGGTTCACCTTCCAACAAGACAATGACCCTAAGCACACAGCTAAAATAACAAAGGAGTGGCTTCAGAACAACTCTGTGACCATTCTTGACTGGCCCAGCCAGAGCCCTGACCTAAACCCAATTGAGCATCTCTGGAGAGACCTGAAAATGGCTGTCCACCAACGTTCACCATCCAACCTGACGGAACTGGAGAGGATCTGCAAGGAAGAATGGCAGAGGATCCCCAAATCCAGGTGTGAAAAACTTGTTGCATCATTCCCAAGAAGACTCATGGCTGTACTAGCTCAAAAGGGTGCTTCTACTCAATACTGAGCAAAGGGTCTGAATACTTATGACCATGTGATATTTCAGTTTTTCTTTTTTAATAAATTTGCAAATATTTCTACATTTCTGTTTTTTTCTGTCAAGATGGGGTGCTGAGTGTACATTAATGAGAAATAAAATGAACTTTTTCGATTTTAGCAAATGGCTGCAATGAAACAAAGAGTGAAAAATTTAAAGGGGTCTGAATACTTTCCGTACCCACTGTATGTATTTAATATCCTCCCACCCTTTTGCATTAAATAGTAAAATAATACTGCATTGTTTTTTTATCAGGAGCTCTGTGATGATCATGCCCTTGTTGTGCATAAATCACACTAAATGTGTAGGCACAGCTGTAACATAAGGAAAACCAAAGTAAAATTGAAATTTTGACCTGATGGTACTAGATAAAAAGTCAGGGGATCACCAAAGGTCACAAAGATCATGAATGTCTGCAGCAAACTGTTTTTGAGACAATAAATGTCAACAAATAGTTGACTGGACCAAAGTGGTGGACCTACCTACAAACCATCCATAAAGCTACACTGCTACCTTAATTAAAAACAGCTTAACATAAGGTCAATCCAATGTAAGAAAGACTTTTACATCAAACTGCGAGAAATTATGAGATAGCATATATTTTATATTCTGTAATTCTGATGCAAGCGTTTTCAC
Source organism: Macquaria ambigua (assembly GCA_008360985.2). Lineage (NCBI taxonomy): Eukaryota > Metazoa > Chordata > Actinopteri > Centrarchiformes > Percichthyidae > Macquaria > Macquaria ambigua. The sequence goes on along the minus strand of VMKM01003335.1, from coordinate 4,714 downwards.
ACCTATAGTTGGTTTGCTCTGGTCCGAATCAGTTGATGAGTTTGTAAACTTGGAGCGTTTTCCAAAATCCTGAACGCATCACTGCGAACCATGTGAGAACGTTCACTCTGCTTATTGGTCAGATGTGTCTGGGGATGTTACACACTCCGGTACTGTAGGTGGTGGCATGCACCATTGACATTGGTTTGTAGTCCGTCAGTAAAACCAAAGAAGAAGAAGAAAGCAAATTCAGTGTTCTGAACTAGTGCATATCTCTGTGAGAGAAACATTGCTGGTTCGTTCTCCGTCTAGCTGCTACTACTAGAAACAGTTTGCGTGCTCTGCCGAATTGCAGAATGCAAAGCTCATCTGGCTAAAGGAGCCGTTTAGCTCAAACTTGCGGAGTATACCGCGTAGTTGGTAACTCCAGAGTTCGTTTGGACCACCTCCTCTAAAGGGTCTTGGTACAGCTGTTTTGGTCCGCACCCGAGTGCGATAACTGTGTTCGGACCTGCCCAAACGAACCACACTAACCGGGCAAATGCACAAGGGTTCGTTTTAACTGAACCAAACAGGTTAGGTGTGAAAACGCCCTTTAGCCTACTGAGAAAGGATTCTGCACATTAAGATGATTAAAAGGTTTCCAAAGCCCAAATGGGAACAGCAGGGCATCAACAAGAAGAAACAAACACTGATGCAATCAACACATTTGAGAAATCAGTTGCTCTTTGTCATTGGTGTAATACGATGTACAACCCCCCCCCCCCCACACACACACACACACACACATACACACACACATAACAGAAAGGTGGAACAGATAATTGATAATATTATCATATCACATGTTTTGCCTGCAACATCTGTGTTGGTCCTGTGAGATCCCAATTCTGTTGCAGCCATGTAGGCCACAAGGCTATTTCTCAGATTCCTCCTTAAAGGATGTCTATGCCCTGTAACACATCTGAATGTGTGCTTACGATGAAGCCATGCAGACAGATTGAGACTTGTGCAAGTTTCTTGCAAGATGCTGACATGCTGCTTACACACTGCAAGCATTATGTCTACAGTGGAGAATAGAGTACTTTTAAATATAATGTTAACAGGACTACAAGTCCACACTGCCCCACACTTTTAACAAGAACATCAGCAACTCCTGCATAAAAATGAAAGTCAGGATTTCTATAATACTGATGGAGAAGTCAGCTAGAGTTGTGTACTTTGCTATAATCCAGCTCCCAGTTGTATTTGTCATCAGTGCTGCAGGTAGAGGAAGTGAAATGATGCACATGTACATATGCAAAGACAATGTCGGACTCCGTAGTTTTCTCTGGACCCCTACCTAATCTTACTAGCGATGACATGTATAGCCGCATGTCATCATTCAACCGCTGGTTGTCCAGGTGGTGTCCAGGTAATGATGTGGGCTTTGTAGATAATTGGCGGACTTTCTGGAGAAGACCTGGTCTGATTAGGAGAGATGGCATTCATCCCACTTTGGATGGAGCCGCTCTCATATCTAGAAATCTGGCCGAATTTATTAGTGGCCCAAAGCCATGACAGCTCAGAGTTCAGACCACAGACTTAATACAGTCTGTGGTCCAGACCAGGAGGCAGAGCTGCAGTCCTACACGCTTCTCTGTGCTTCCATTAGAGCAGTTACCCACCCTAAACTCCACAGAGAGGTTGTCTGCCCCCCGACCACTTAAATTATTTAAATCAAAAGTAAACAGAAGAGTTACACATAAAAACCTAATAAAAAGTAAAACCACCACTGCAACAGTACAACAAAATAGGAGAATTAAATGTGGACTCTTGAACATCAGATCTCTCTCATCTAAAGCTGTTCTAGTGAACGATCTAATATCAGATCATAATATTGATTTATTCTGTCTTACTGAAACCTGGCTGTGTCAGGATGAATATGTTAGCCTAAATGAATCCACTCCCCCCAGTCACATTAATACTCACATTCCTCGAGGCTCAGGCCGAGGAGGTGGAGTTGCAGCCATCTTCGACTCAAGCCTATTAATCAAACCCAAACCTAAACTAAATTATAACTCGTTCGAAAGCCTTGTTCTTAGTCTTTCACACCCAACCTGGAAAACACTACAGCCAATTCTATTTGTTATAGTGTACCGAGCTCCTGGACCGTATTCTGAATTTTTATCTGAATTCTCAGAGTTCTTATCAGGTTTAGTCCTTAAAACAGATAAAATAATTATTGTAGGTGATTTTAATATTCATGTGGATGTAGGAAATGATAGCCTTAGTGCTGCGTTTATCTCATTATTAGACTCAATTGGCTTCTGTCAGAGTGTACATAAACCCACTCACTGTTTTAACCACACCCTCGACCTTGTTCTTGTCTATGGCATAGAAATTGAACATCTAATAGTCTTTCCACAGAATCCTTTTTTATCAGACCATTATTTAATAACTTTTGAATTCCTATTACTGGACTACACGCCATTAGGCAAACATTCCTACACTAGATGTCTATCTGATGGTGCTGTAGCTAAATTTAAGGAAGTGATTCCATCGGCATTTAATTCAGTTCCATGTCTCAATGTAACAGATGACTCCTATGCTAACTTTAGTCCCTCCCAAATTGATCATCTTGTTGATAGTGCTGCAGGCTCACTACGAATAACACTCGACTCTATCGCCCCTCTAAAAAAGAAGATAATAAAACAGAGGAGGTTAGCTCCATGGTATAACCCGCAAACCCGCAAATTAAAGCAAACATCGCGAAAACTTGAAAGGAAATGGCATTCCACCAATCTGGAAGAATCACGTTTAGCCTGGCAAGATAGTCTTAAAATTTATAGGAAGGCCCTCCGTAACGCTAGAGGAGCCTACTACTCATCATTGATAGAGGAAAATAAGAACAACCCCAGGTTTCTGTTCAGCACTGTCGCCAGACTGACAGAGAGTCACAGCTCTGTTGAGCCATGTATTCCTATAGACCTCAGTAGTAACGACTTCATGAGCTTCTTTAATGATAGAATTCTAACTATTAGAGACAAAATTCAGCACCTCTTGCTCTCAGTTGGTACTGACTTATCTTCAAACACAGGAACCTTAGAAACAACTGTAAAACCTGATGTACATTTAGACTGCTTTTCTCCCATCAACCTTTATCAGCTAACTTCCATGATTTCCTCATCTAAGCCATCAACGTGTCTCTTAGACCCCGTCCCAACTAGGCTGCTTAAAGAAGTTTTACCCTTAGTTAGCATTTCTTTAATAGATATGATCAATCTGTCCTTATTAAAAGGCTATGTGCCACAGTCCTTTAAAGTAGCTGTAATTAAACCTCTTCTAAAAAAGCCCACTCTTGATCCAGGGGTTTTGTCAAATTATAGACCTATATCTAACCCTCCTTTTCTCTCTAAGATCCTTGAGAAAGCAGTCGCCAATCAGTTGTGTGACTTTCTACACAACAATAAGCTGTTTGAGGATTTTCAGTCAGGATTTAGAGTGCATCATAGCACAGAGACAGCACTAGTGAAAGTTACAAATGACCTTCTAATTGCATCTGACAAAGGACTTGTCTCTGTACTTGTCTTGTTAGATCTTAGTGCCGCATTTGATACCATTGACCATCACATTCTATTACAGAGACTAGAACATTTAATTGGCATTAAAGGCACCGCACTAAGCTGGTTTAAATCCTATTTATCAGATCGATATCAGTTTGTACATGTTAATGATGAATCCTCTATGCATGCCAAAGTTAGTCACGGAGTTCCACAAGGTTCTGTGCTTGGACCAATTCTGTTCACCTTGTATATGCTTCCTTTGGGCAATATTATTAGGAAGCACTCCATAAATTTTCATTGTTATGCAGATGATACCCAATTATATTTATCGATCAAGCCAGATGAAACTAATCAATTAGCTAAACTTCAAGCATGCCTGAAGGACATAAAAACCTGGATGACCTGCAATTTTCTGATGTTAATCTCAGACAAAACCGAAGTTATTGTACTTGGCCCCGAACACCTTCGAAACACATTATGTAAAGATATAGTTTCTCTAGATGGCATTGCCCTGGCCTCCAGCGACACCGTAAGGAATCTTGGAGTTATCTTTGATCAGGATATGTCCTTTAACTCCCACATTAAACAAACCTCAAGAACTGCCTTTTTTCATTTACGTAACATTGCAAAAATCAGGCACATCCTGTCTCAAACAGATGCAGAAAAACTAGTCCATGCATTTGTTACGTCTAGGCTGGACTATTGCAACTCTCTACTATCAGGCTGCCCTAATAAGTCCCTTAAGACTCTCCAGCTGATCCAGAATGCTGCGGCACGTTTACTGACAAGAACCAGGAAAAGAGATCATATCTCTCCAATATTAGCTTCTCTACACTGGCTCCCTGTAAAATCCAGAATAGAATTTAAAATCCTTCTCCTCACCTTCAAAGCCCTTAATGGTCAGGCACCATCATATCTTGGTTCCTAGAGTCTCTAAAAGTAGAATGGGAGCCAGAGCCTTCAGCTATCAAGCTCCTCTTCTGTGGAACCAGATCCCAGCTTGTGTACGGGAGGCAGACACCCTCCTCACATTTAAGGCTTAAGACTTTCCTCTTTGATAAAGCTTATAGTAGGGCTGACTCAGGTGACCCCTGAGCCACCCCTTAGTTATGCTGCTATAGGCCTAGACTGCCGGGAGACTTCCTATGATGCACTGAGCTCCTCTCTCCTCCTCTTCCTCTCCATCTGTA
>VMKM01003334.1:15000-39475 GCA_008360985.2 Macquaria ambigua | reverse complement strand
GAGAGCGTGAGAGAGAGACAGAGAGACAGACAGAGAGAGAGAGAGAGCGTGAGAGAGAGACAGAGAGAGAGACAGAGAGAGAGAGAGAGACAGAGAGAGAGAGACAGAGAGAGAGACAGAGAGAGAGTGTGTGTGTTCTGTCATTTCCATACTTGTCAGGACCAAACTGAGTCAAGCAGATAACATCTTTTCACACCAGAGAATCAAATCAAATGTCGTCGCTCACAAATGATTCTGGAGTCAAATTCCTCGTCCAGCACGTTTATGTCTTACTGGGTCAATAAAGTTGATTAGTTGAGATTTATTTGACAATAATAAAAGTAAATAGAAGACTGCAGGATAAAAACACAATAAAGCAGAAGGTTATTTCCACTGAGGTCGTCCGAATCTGATTCTGACAAAAATAACTGTTTCAGCACAATTTATTTTACTTTTAATGATCCTGCATTTTATTGACCTCAAACATAAACTGGTTACTGGTTTACTGCTGGTTTTACAGACGACTCTCAGTGTTCACAGCAGACATTTTGACCGGTCAAAGCAATTCATTACATTAATGATGGCTGCACTCCATTTAGATGAGCCAGTTCCAGGTGCATGCTGACCCGCTGACCAACTGACACGGCTTACTGGGACACCTAATGTTATTATTCACACCGCTGCTTCTCCTGCTTTGACCAATCACAGAGACGTACAGTTAGAGGTAAAACACAGACTATAAATTTACACTTTCACCAAATCAGGTTTCGAGGCTATTGGCTAACGGAGTTGATGTTTGTCACCCTAATGGTTAATCACACCTGTCACCACACCATCAGCACATTGGCATATATAGTATATACAGTATATGGTGCTGGTATCCATTTTTAGACATTCTGACCTGACAAAGATGCAATTGTAAAGTGTTTTACATAAAGACTACAGTACCCATGAGCCTCAGCAGCTGTCCTCTGCAGTGTTGACCTCACCTGAGCAGCTCGGCATGTAGCACTTGACTCGGATCTCTCCCTCGACATCTGCCTTCATCAGAAGTCCCTGCAGCACAAAATCATCATCCAGCAGTCATTCTGGTTTATTGACTTCCAGCCTTTTAGCTTGTAGGTTGTACAGATTTTAGGGATATGAAGCATTTTAAGATAATCCAGGAAATGACATCACAATAAGCAAAAACACCAATGTAGGCACTGGGGAAACATCTGTATTGCAGATGAAAAACGCCTTTGCACTCTGCTCATAAAACTGAGTATATCGCAAAAACAAAAAAAACAGAGTTCAAATAACTTCTGGAAATATTTTGTTCACGTTTCTACATTCAGAATTGTTTTGGATGTGTTTATTTAGTCAAATTTGATGACAAATGTCAGATTTCTGTTTTGTTTTATGACACAATTTCAATACTTTTATCAATTATTATGGTTTATTGACTTACTTAACCTTTTAGCTTAGGTTGTACAAATTTTAGTGATATGAAGCATTTGAAGATACTCCAAGAAATGACATCACAATAAGCAAAAATACCAGTGTAGGTACTGGGGGACCGTTTCTACTGCAGAGTTCAAAGATTTGATTGTTTCAGACAGTCATCGCCGCTCGTGTCACGCTGGTGTTACTCACGTTGGAGCCGATGACGACAGACATCCTCTCAATCACATCCACAAATATCTCGCTCTTCCCTCCCTGGAAAAAAAAACACACACACGTATGGAAACTGTGAGGTCGTTTCAGCTTGTTTCAGGAAGTCTACAGTCGAGCCGGGACCGGACTATTTACTGGAGCATGTCAGTTAGTTTCCAAACACCCAGCACTGTAAAAAATCAACTCTTACTCCTCGTTAATAACTGAATGCCATAATTATTGATTGAACTGTGCAACTCTGACCAATCCTGTAGAAATTGATGGAATTTCATATATAAATAAATAAACATTTAAATGTCCATATTCAGTTGAAAGTTTCTCCAACAATCAGCACTTTTTGCACTTTCATACAGAGATGGATTCAGGTTCAAATTGAAAACTTTTCTTTTATCAAACGTACAAATGTAGAGGTTCGTGCAGCCTTGGCAGAGGTATGAGCGCTTTCTCGTCTCTTCTTTGGTTTAAATTAATGGGTTCAATGTTTCTCTTCTTTCTGTTCTGTCTCTGTTTCTGTCTAGAATATTGTGGAAAATGCCGTGAGGGGTGGTACGGTGGTGCAATGGTTAGCACTGTTGCCTCACAGGAAGAGAGTTCTGGGTTCAAACCCACTGGGGCCCTTCTGTCTGTGTGGGTTCTCTCCGGGTTCCTCCCACCATCCAAAGACATGCAGGTTAGGTTAATTGGTGATTCTAAATTGTGACTGTTTGTGTGTCAGCCCTGTGACCCTGTGATCCTGGGTGTACCCCGCCTCTCGCCCAATGTCAGCTGGGATTGGCTCCAGCCCCCTGCGACCCTCTAAGAGGATAAGCGGTATAGAAAATGGAATGGATTCCATATTTGAACAAGCTGCTGATTAAAAACTAAACGCCACGCTTGAATATAAAGTTCTCCATTTTCTAAACTTCCAGGACCTTAAACTGCTCCAGTCTGGTTTGTTTGTTCATGTTCGTGTCTCTAAAAGACTGCTGGAAACTGACTCACTACTAAAAGTCCCAGAAATTCACTGACTTCCCCACAGACTTGTCAGACTTCCCTGTGTAAAGAAATGAAATGCCAACATGTTCCAGGACTTGTCTGAGCGGTGGGAACTCTTTTTCACTGGATATTTTATTTAAAAACTAAAGTGAACTGGAAAATAAAGAGATTTAGGTCTGTGTTGTGTGTCACGGTGTTATCGTCATGTTCCGCTTCTTCAGGACGACAGACGTGATGCTTCGTACCTGCTCTCTGCTGGACTGGATGGGTCTGGTGGCTGCGGAGCTCGGAGCCACTTTACTCTGCTGAGTCTCCGCTCCGAACTGCAGCAAAACAACCACAACAAGAGAGAGAGCTGCTTAAACACACACATTTAAATAAAACACATTTAGATTCATGATGCTTTAACACTGAGGGGTCAGTCGACATCTTTGTCATCGATGTACATGAAATACGCAGCATTACGTTGCACATTTAGATGATATTTGTCAGCTCCCCCTATTTAGCATTTATAAGCACCATATAAACATTCAATAAATGGTTTATAACACACTATAATGTAGTGACAAGCACATGCAAGTGTTTATTAATGTATCTGTTACCAACTATAACTCCTCCCATAAGTGCAGGCCCACAGTTTAATGAAAGACAATACAGTAAAACACTGCTGTATTAAAATAAAATCTGTCTTCATAGGAGAAGTTATAAACATTGACAAATAATGTGCAGTGTGAAACACTTAAAATGTCCTAATAGCTGCGTAAAACTCCTTCTTATAAATGCTGAAGAGGACTGAAAGTAAAAAGTTTCCTCTATTTTTGATTGTTTTGTTTTGGGAGTCAGTGCTGTAGAAACAGGTTTCGCCTTATGACGGCAGAAAAAACTTTGTTTCAAGTTTGTTTCTCGTCAGAAAGATGAAAAACTGTTGCACTTTCTCCCGTCCGGCCAATCAGACCTCAGCGACCTCTGACCTCTGGTGTAACGGCGTCAGGTGTTGTTGGTGTTAACGTACCAAGCCGACGTTACTGAGGTCAAACAGGCTGAAAGGTCTGGAAGAGACGGCCTCAGTCTGGATGAAGTTCTTCAGCACGTCAGAGGACGTCGTCTGGATGTAACCATAGTCCTGACAGACAGACAGACAGATTTTTGTACTACTTCCATTTTTTAGCCTCTCAAAGTGTCTCATTAGTTTCAAATATTGATGTGTTGCACATTTTCTTTTTTCAGAATAACCAGGACTGTTTTATTTAAAAAATGTAGGTTTCACCTACAAACAAATGTTATAAATGCATTTGATCAGAACTGAAGGCGTCAGATACGAGAGCTGATCACAGAACAGTGACGCGACTAATCAGAGACGTGTAGGAGGTTCCCAGCAGCCTCGTAATCAATAAATAACACAGGCGAGAATTAATAAAGTAAAACAACAAAGATTTACTCAAATCAAACAGGTCACTAACCTTTCTGACTTATGGGGATCAAAGGTCAACTACTAGAATGTGAATTATTTACTAATATAGCTCATTTTGTCTATAAGGAACATGGCTATTGATATGTTAATTGACAGCAAGATGGACCAATCGGTTTGTTTGCAAGCCTCACTTAATCAGTGACTACAACACAACACGTCATCATAATTACTGCTTTGTGGTTGAGAGTTTGAAGCTTCATTAGTAACTCTCAGTGTTTTTACTGACGCTGCTTCGGGGCTGCACATTTAGCAGCGCGTCCCTGCGTCTAATGAGACTCACCACGACCTCATCCAGCAGCTCATAGATGAGGGCAAAGTTCATCTGCACTGACTTCTCTGACAGGCTGCCACAGTAATCTTTAACCAGAGCTGTTAACCTGGGAACACAGACAGACAGACAGACAGGCAGACAGGCAGACAGGCAGGCAGACATTTGAACAGGTGCAGGCTCATTGTTGCACTGCAGGCAGATTACAACACATTTATTGTTGTTATTAAATCCAAAATGATTCGAATCTCCTTCTTTTGGCTAAATATTTAAAAGTAACTTCTCAAAAATCCTTTAGTCATATTTCTGATATCAAAACCTCGTTTTTTTTCTTCTTTTAAATAAAAACTGTACGTGAACATAAAAAGATTGACAATAAAACTTTTCTCCTCTCCAATCAAATCAAACTCTCAAAGTTTCAGTTTTGATCAGGACTTGAGATCGCTTCTTTAAAAAAGTATTTTTGACCTTGTTTGTCTCTTTTTTTAATTCTTAAAGCTTTCAGTCAGTCATGTGGTAAATACCTGCTGAAAGGGACAACACACCTGTTGAGGAACTCGACGACGGTGAAGGGGGAGGAGTCGGCTGTAGTCGTGGCGACCCAGTACAGGCCTCCCTGCCTGACGTGGACAAAGTGAAGATCTTTGTGACTCTGCAGAACAAAACACAGGATGGATGTTGCGTTTAAGGCCCACGATGGAAAATATCAACTGACAGTGTTTTTGAAAAATGTTGTGCTCCTGCTGTAAGTAATGTTCAGACTTAATTGCCTTCAAGTCCGTCCAGTTTTGGAGAAGAAAAAATATTGTATTTTCAAAATAAAGGTAAACACATTATACTGATGTGGAACATGTTTGTGAAGGTTTGGGAGTGAAGCTGCAGGTCTTCTGAATCAAATACTGCTCCTTAAAAAGGCCTCATGACATCCTAACACACACACACACACACACACACACACGCATGGTGTTACCATGACGACCGGAGGCTGGTCTCCGGTCAGCGCTGTGACCTTCTCGTAGAAAATACTGACGACGTCACTTCCTGCTTCTCCACGGACTGATGGTGAGGTTAAGAACTTTTACAGTGAAACAGGAAGCTTCATTATTCATCCGTTGGAGAAAAACTCATCTCCAAACACACAGATGCATTTGCCTGGTGTCAAATTTGGGGACCAATTTTCAGCCTTTAACGTTAAGAGTAAGGGGGGGTAAGTGGTTTTGTTGAGTTAAGATAAACCTTAATTAATCCTCAGAGGGGAAATCCAGGTGTTGCAGCCGCACAAGAAACAAGTCCAGATAAACAGAGAACAGTAAAAATGAGTAATTAGAAGTATATAAAATAAAATAGAAACTATACAAGAGCAATTAAACTCTACATTACAAGGCATGCAGTATAAATACACACAGTACCCACGTCCAGTGTTGTACTTAAACTAATACTGCAGTACTGTCTCAAGTGAAGTGACACAGAGTAACATGATGCCATCTACTACAACAGCAAACACCAGAATAATAAATAATGTGATTAAGTAATAATACTTAGTGTCTGTATTAATATAGAAATATGATGTATTATATAATGTAATAAAACAGTAAAGTACAGAAGGGGAGGATACAGTCTTTATAGATGAGGTGGTCGCCCTTTGAGGACAAGATGAAGACCTGAGAGATCATCCTGCTGAGAGACAGACAGACAGAAGAAGACAGAGATCAATCAACTATAGCTCAAATTCATCAATATTGTGATTTTTAAAATTTCTTCGGTCATATAACTGTAATACAGTAGCTCCCCCTGTCGGTCAGTCTGTCTGGTTCCTGTCAAGTCGACAAAATATTATTTTTGCCCCTTTATTTATTTATTATTGTTTTAATACCTACAGCTTCACTGTGGACGGCTGCTTTCTAAGAAAGAAGCTAAAACCAGCCAGTAACACCGATATCCTCCGTTTTTTCTTTCGTTTGGGGAAAAACTCCCACCAAACTCCATTCAATATTCTGCCACTTTTAGGTGTCCTTGAATGTGAACAACTCCTTGATGCAATGCTTACTTTGTCGAGATCCTTATGTTACACAGATATATTTGATATATATGTAATCCACTACGCAGTTTGCCGGTTATTCACACTCCAGTTTTCACTAAAATGTCCCACCAAGATGAGGACAGTGAGTAGTACGTGAACGAATCCTGACATTAAATTAAAACAAATTATGCAGAGTAAAGTCTGATTTATCTTATGCCGAATTTATCATAAGTTCCAGACGACTCGTAACATTTTTGAAAATGCTTTTAACATGCACATGGTGTTTGAAAACGATTAAGAGTAAGATAAATTGACTGAAATTGTAAAAGAGTATGAGCATGAGAAAATTAGCTATTAACACTCCTTTGAGTAGCTTTAACTACAGTTTCTGCTTTACTTACCCGATGTAGACTTGCAGTGAACTAAAGGTAAAGCAGTGGAAATGATAGATTACTTTAACTATTTACTAAGCCATGAATGGTAATACAAGTAATAATGATACTGCTAAAGGTAGCCTGGCTAACCGGGGAGCGGACGTTAAAATTAGCTATAGCAGCATACTTAAACTAATAATAATTCACATGAGAGGAGTCCGAGGAGTACACTGCTCAACGCTGGCTGATTTCTGCAGATTAAATACATAAGTGAAGCATTAAAGACACCACTGAAATACAACTTAAATGTATATTAGCTGCCTGGCTCTCAACTAGTGTTTACAAACCGGGTCAGCAGATGGCGGATAGCTTCACAGCGCCACCTGCTGAGCGGGCGAATAAGTTACACGTTTTTACAGAATCAGGTCAAATAATATATTTTTCATAGAAGCTAGCAAGCTGCTAAAATGCTATACTGGTCTTATGATAATATACAGTTTTACATATCTTCTGAACAATAATAGTTAAGTTATTTGGTCACTTAAACGTAGCTTGTGGTCAAGTCATCCAAACAGCAGGCGGCAGCAGAGGCGGGAATTCATACGGAAGTGGTTCATGTCAGCAAGGTAGACGCTTTCCACCAAAGCATCGGTTTCTGACCTATGTAGTTCACCATGAAGTAAGTAAACATTTTCACATTAAAATAATTATTATTGTATCTATCTACTGTTCGGCCTTAATTCACACTGTCGTGGCAACAATCCCCCGATGTATGCTAACCCGCTAGCCAGTGCTAACAGCTAACTAACATGTTGGTAACTAAACTTAGCCACCTCTCCTCATACATTCTAGTTGCACCGAATCCTGTTAAAAATCTTATAATTTAACGATTCTCTTTGAATCGGCTTGTAAACACACAGCGTCTAATGTAATTATAAACATTTAGAATCCGTTTTTAATTCGGCACACACCAAGCAGTTCGTATTTTAATGAAATCAAAGTTTTGCGGATCCTGTTATGGCACTCCACGGCAAGTTTAACTGAGATTGTTTTTCTTTCAATAATTCGAGGTCGGTTGATTTGCCGCCGAATTCAAGAGTGGATCCTAACCTTGCACGAAATATCTTCAATCTTCACATATCACAGGAAACGTGTACATTTCCTGTGAAGTGGGAAACATAAAATTGGACGTAGTTTGAATGGAGTCTGACGTGAAAGTTTCTCCATACAGAGGGTCGCGAGAAGCGTCCCATAACTTGTAATGTTGTGTGTTTAGAGTGCATTTTGGGGACTAAAAATAAACACATTGCCCTCACACATTACACAAGAACAATTATACAAGTATTGTGTTGTGACTCATCTCATGAAGGCTCACTAAATGAAAATCTAACCTTACAGAGAGGAGAACTAATGGTGTGTTCAGGCGCTCCTCGTCAATTTGAATATTTTAGTCACCAGGCACCTTCAAATGGCAGATAAAAGTGGTAAATCAGGTGAACCCGAGAACACATAAGGTGGCAGATAGGGTGCTACATTAATGGGAAATACAGAAGAATAACTTCCATATTATGGAATATTATGGTGTTGAGGAACAGCTGGTGAATATTTTTCTTTTTATTGTATTTACAAGTAAAACTTTTTTTTTCAGTCCGCTAACGAAGGTGAAGTTGATCAACGAACTGAATGAGCGTGAGGCCGACCTCGGGGTGAATGAGTCTGTTTCCTGGCACACTGAGTACAAAGACAGCGCCTGGGTATTTGTCGGTAAGAGAGGCCCGCCCCCCATCTCTGAGATTTAACATCCGACACACACATAAAAGCATTCATAGATTTGTAAGTTTTACCCTCAGAAATGTGAGAATGAAACATATTTTACTGGAAATCAACATCAAGTTTCTACCTAAAGAGCGTTCTGATTTTTATGGATCATAATATTTTCCATTATTAACTTAATTAATCAGGAAGGAAGGAAGGTTTAGAAAGAGAGTGAAATGTTTGTGTCTGATCAGTTAGTGTTTCGTTTCCTGCAGGAGGATTTCCATACGAGCTGACTGAAGGTGACATCATCTGCGTCTTCTCTCAGTACGTACCTGCATCCTTTCTCTTGTCCTCTTTATTTCAGTCCGTGTGTGTGTTGTGATGTTGCTGCTAACATATCCTCCCTCACTAAAACAGCCGAGGTCAGAGAACATGAGAATTCACCTTCCTGTTCTCTCAGGTATGGAGAGATCGTTAACATCAACCTGGTGCGCGACAAGAAGACGGGGAAGTCCAAAGGTTTCTGCTTCATCTGCTACGAGGACCAGAGGAGCACCATCCTGGCTGTGGACAACTTCAACGGCATCAAGGTGACGCAGCTGAGGCTTCAACACGCTGCATCTCCTGTGTTAAAAACAATACAATGCATGACGGCACTATTTCTTGACAAACAATTTATCAATCTGCCCGAAACCACTTTCTGTTTGTGGTTTAAACAAATGAGATATAACATGTTAATATGTGAGCTTGAGAAGTGCAGATAGGTGTATTTTTTTGAAATTGGACAGGCTAGCTGTTTCCCCCTGCTTCCAGTCTTTTTGCTAAGCTAAGCTAAGCTAACCACGTCCTGACTCCAGCAGCTAGGCTCAATGATCCATACAGACTCACAGACACAGGAGTGGTGTCCATCTTCTCAGCCAACTCTCAGAAAGAAAGAAAATGTTGAACTTTTCCTTTAATTTCACAAAAAACAACAAACGTTAAAGGAAATGTTTGAAATCTTGGGAAATGCTCGTCTTATCCACTTTCTTGCTGAGAGTTAGTTGAGACGATTGATGCCACTCTGATGTCTGTACAGTATATATGAAGCTACAGCCAGCCGCTAGTTAGCTTAGCATAAAGACTGGAAACAGAGGGAAACAGCTAGCCTGGCTCTGTCCAAAGGGAACAAAATCCAGCTACCAGCACCTCTAAAGCTCACTGATTGGCAAATGAAAATGCCAAACTAAGAAATAATCCGGCACATAATCACCTGTGAAACGGCAAATTGTTATTTTCACACGTTGGGTTTTGTACATAATAAAATAACGAGATAAAAAGAGGTTCAAACGGGAGCAGTGACGTGTGTCTGTGTCATGTTTGCGGTCAGATTAAAGGTCGGACCATTCGCGTGGATCACGTTAAAGACTACCGTCCTCCCAAAGACACAGAGGACATTGACGACGTGACCAAACTCCTGAGGGACGAGGGCTGCGCTCCCAAAGCCCACGAGTCCTCTTCCTCCTCCTCAGAGGAGGACGAGCAGTACACCATCCCCGTGAAGAAGACCAAGAAAGGTGAGGTCACTTCCTGTTCATGTCTGTGCCAGATACAAGAATCATATTGGGATTGATTTTTATTCCTCCTCTCGCTGCTCTCTGTCTCAGACAAGAAAGAGAAGAAGAAAAAGAAGAAAGAGAAGAAGGAGAAGAAGAAGGAGAAAGAGAGGCAGAGCCGGGCGCTGCACTCCTCCTCTTCCTCACCTCCTCTTCCTCCTCCTGCCGTCAGAGTCAAAGAGGAGAAGGAGGATGCCGCCTACGACAAGTACAACCAGAGGGGGGCGCCACCTGGAGGACAGCAGAACGGACAGAAAGCAAGGGAGAACGAGAGACTCCGGGGGGAGGAGGAGAGGAGGCGAGAGACAGACAGGGAGAGAGAGGAAGACAGGAGGAGGAATCGTGAGAGGGAGGGCGACAGAAACAGAGACAGAGAGGGCAACAGGAAGAGAGAGACAGACAGAGACGATAGAAGAAGAGAGACAGACAGAGACAATGATAGAAGAAGAGAGACAGACAGAGACCGTCCCCGTAAACACTGAGACCACCTGCAGTAAACTGATAATGTAAAACATGTAAATGTAAACTGATATCATTACATTATTTTGCAGATTGTTAATGTTAAGGATAGAGATAAATATAGATTGAACAAGGTCTACAGTCCTGCTGGCGCCCTCTAGAGGCTGCAGTGTTCATTACACAACACGCCGATTTATTGTTGGCGGCCGTTGTTACTGAAAACCGAGTTAAAGGATCCAGAGAGTCCAGTTCTCAGACATGGAGTATGTAACAGTGCTGTCTGTTAGAGTGACGGCTTTTTGTCGTTCAGACTGAGGACACTTTAATGTTCCTCGCCGCTTCATTCAGACACGACAGGATTTCTTAGGTTTGTTCGGTTCAGTGTAAATAGGTTTCTGGATGTCGTCGTCTTCAAGATGGCTGCCAGAGTGAAATGTGTTTGTTTGAAGCGTCCTCCCATTTGATTGAGCTTTGCAATAAAACAAAGAAATGTCTTCACCTGTGGCATATCAGTGGGTTTTTTATGATTTTAAATTATACAGAGATCCACAAGCTGAGTTTAAAAGTTTTTTATTTTCCTCTTATTTTTCAGGCAGCCATTGGTTTTAATTCATTTCCAGATGGTGTAAAAATTAATTGGAAACTTGCTTGAGAGTTGTGTGTGTGAATATTTCAAAAAAACTTATGTACATATTACAAGAGTCTACAGCCATGCTAGCAGCTCTGTGAGGCTGTACAGTGGTGCTTTGAGCTACATGCTAACATTAGCTAATTAGCAGTAAACGCAAAGCACAGCTGAGGCTGAATGTTGTTAGTTCTGCAGGTATTTGGTCATAAACCAAAGTGAAATGTTGACCTGATGATGGCGCTAGATGAACAGTCAGAGGTTCACCAGAGTTATTACAGTTCATCCTGAGGGGAACATGAATGATGAACCACATTTCATCACAATCCATCCCATAATAGTTGTTGAGATGTTTCAGTCTGGACCAAAGTGGTGGACCAACAGACATTAACATCCATAGAGCCATGATGCTAGCATGGCTAACAATTCATGTAGAGTTAATGTTTACTGTGATGGATTACACAACTCCAGCTAGCTTCAACAGTCTGTCCATTGGTAAAAGAAATGAATGGAAACCAGTAGCTACAAAGTGGAATAAAGAGAGAAAACCCCAAAACTCAGATATAACATGTTTAAAACATTCTGACTGTAAATGTAAATTTAAAGGGGAATGTTGCATGTTGGGAAATACACTTATTTGCTTTCTTCCTGAGAGTCAGATGTTCAGATTGACACCACTCTCATGTCTGTACGCTAAATAATGAAGCTGCAGCCAGAAGCTGGTTAGGTTAGCTTAGCTTAGTTTAGCTTAGCGTAAAGACTGGAAACAGGGGGAAACAGCTAGCCTGGCTCTGTCCAAAGGTAACAGTATCCACCTCCCAGCTCCTCTAAAGCTCACTGATTAACACATTATATCTCGTTTGTTTCATCTGAACAAAAACTAAAATGTAAAAACAACTATTTGCCTTTTTACAGGTGATTTATGTGCCGGATTTTCTTTAGTTAAAGCTGGGGGAGGCAAACCTTCCTCCTCTCTCTCTGCTGCCTCGTATCAGTCCGCTAAGCCCCTCCCACCAAACCCACGACTTGGACCGGCAGCAGAAGGAGTCGGTTCCCCAGTGAAACCGTATCCCTCGTAGGGCTCGCTCTCCACGGCGTGAGCCTCACAGAGACCGCGGTCCCTCCCGCCGCGACTTGTCTTCTCAAAGACGCCCCTCCAGCGCTTCGCGGCCGCAGAGCAGAGCGCCCCAGGCTTCAGAGGCAGCTGCAACGCCGTCCAGCAGCAGGAAGAGAGGCTACTACACCACACACACACCACTGTCCCCCGTCAACAGTTATCCCCACTGTTTGTCATCAGGCCTCTTTGCCACTCGCCGTTACGAGCGCCATGGCATCGAACATAATGAGCTGAAGCTCCGTGTGGAGCCGGGACGTGTTGTTTTGTTCTGTACACCGCTGCAGGCAAAGGAGGAGCTGGACATTTATCACAAGTTGCAGGATTTTCTGCCACTGAATCAGGTTTTCACCGTCTGAAGGGACGTGCACACACATCTGCTCTTGTAGCTTAGCCAATACGAACGCACCGTCTCTCTGAAATAACCTGTGATTGGAAAGTCTCCCGTCACGGGATAGATTTACTGAAGCCTGAAAACAGAGACAAGAGGGGGGGCTGAAGTACAGGTCTGCTCTCAGACCACTTGAATTACAACATGCTGCACGGTTAATATGGCATTTCTGCCCAATGACGCCAAAAGAAAACTACCTACCCAACCTTTAAGCATTTTCTGAAGTGAGCTTTAGAGCTTCTGGTAGGTGGATTTTGTTACCTTTGGACAGAGCTAGGCTAGCTGTTTCCCTCTGTTTCCAGTCTTTATGCTAAGCTAAGCTAACCAGCTGCTGCTTGTAGCTTCATATTTACCGTACAGACGGCCAAAAGCTGCATTTCCCAAAATGTCGAACTCTTCCTTTAAAGAGAACGGGGCTTGTTTTTGTCTTGAAAGATGAATCATCTTATCGACTGACTACATGACTGTCAGTGCTGTCCATTAATCGCCAGACCATCCTGAAACTTTAGGAAATGTTTTGTGACGTGACGGCAGGAAGTAAAGATCACAGAGAAACAAACTGCACCCATTTATTATAGAAACATCACAGAACTGAGCAGAACACTGAGAACAAAGAAAGGTCAATGATGTAAACTGTGACAACACCAGAAACTCCCCCAACAGAGCTGATGATCCTCACTTATTAACGAGGAAGATATTAAAGCCAACCCCTCAACGCTTTACGACACATTTTGTTAACACTGTGTTTTACAGGGCTGGATTTTCAGAATAATTTCCAAGACGGTTCCTGGGAAAAACTGTAATTTGGTGCTAATTTTAGGGAAAATGTGGATTTACATTTAAACCCAAGTATATATTCATTTACTATTGGAAACTTATATGTTGACTTGTTTGCTTTCCTGTAGACAAATCTGACATTTTTGCATGTTCACAGCTGATAACAGCAATTAACTGTATGCGGTCTCTATTTTAGCTATAATAATTATTACCAAATAAAATGTTTCTTTCCAGGAAACATCTTGGAAATTATGCTGGAATAACATACCTTTCAAAATAAAGTGTTAACCACATTTCATATTAATAACTCCTGATAATTAAAGAACTAATTAGACAGAAACTGACAGCCTCATTAGCCTAAGAGGATGTTTGATGTGATGATGACAAATGCATAATTATGTTCTGATTATCAGTTTCAGTTATTATATTATATATTTAATTTAATTCAATCTGTTGGGGTTTTTTTGGTGGATGGCTTTAAGTACTACAATACCCATGAGCCTCAGCTGCTGTTGCTATGGAGATATCAGTTAACTAAATCAATGCCAAACGGATCCAAACTGGTTTCTGCAAAGTGTAATTTTTAGCATCAGCTATTTAACAGAATGTGGAGCTCTGTGATTGGATGTTTGTTAGTGAAATGCACCTTGGGAGTCGTAGTTGACTTCTATTCTTCGGTCTTTATGTCCACAGGCTTCTTGTAGCTTTGACTTTTTATCAAAGAACCAGATATTTTCTAACACAGTTTTGTACTGATGAGTCAACCAGGAGAGTTTCATGTCCGTCCAGGACTTGAACGCAACTCCTGCTTCACTGCTGTCAATAAAATATTCTTCTGTCTTTTGTATCAGTACAGGTGTTGAGGTGTGACAGTTGAGCAATCTACAGCTGCAGAACGGGAGAATTAACAAATGTCAGAAACAGCTTAGAAAAATCCCTTTCAAAAACTCTGAACAGCTGAGCAAACGAGAATACAGATACATGTCAAAATCAGCACAAGAAATACACGTAGCAGTCTCATTTTTAGAAAATATACTGTCATTATTACTTCATTTACAATATTTTAAAACATTTCGTAGAAAGTCGGCGGGTTGTAAAGTGGAAGTGATTAACAGAGAGCGGCGTTTCCTCTGTGTTTATTATTCAGCCGTGAAAATAACGATGTGCGTTCACTCACGAATCTCCGACAATCCGATTTAAATACGCATTTTTACCCCAAGACAACTTGTACATCTGAAAACAAGTGGATTAAACACCCTGAAAATGAAAATGAGCATTTATGACCATGAAGGATTTTATTTTAATTAATACTACCTAATAAATGGAGCTTTAAAGTTTGCTTAAGCAGCAAAAAATGTATGATTTGCAGGTCACAAACCAAACAATCAAAACTAAAATAGTTTGTGTAAAATATAGACACTAATTAATCATATATTTCATTTTTGTCACATGAAAGATGTATTGTGACGCTAAAAGCTGTTTTCCATTAATATTCTGTCGTCTGTTGCTTGTTAGATAGCTAGCTAACTAATTAACGTCTTGGCTAAGCTACACTAGCTTGCTAGAAAACAAACATTAGCTGTCTAGCAAGCTAAGATGTTTATTAGTTAGCTCGCTAGCTAACAAGCAACAGGCGACAGATTAAGGATTGACACCACACCACAATACAATCTGAACATGTGAAAGAAAATTCATTAGCTTGATAGTTAACGTTAGCTTAACTTTTAAAACTAATTAATTAGCTTGATTGTTAACGTTAGCTTAACTTTTAAAAGTAATTCCCTTGCTAGCTTATGTTAGCATAACTTCCCCCTGTTGCCAAATGTTGGAATGCCAAATGTACCCGCAAGCTAGCGCGTAGCTCACTCGTTAGCAAACATTGTGTAAGTAAGACTTTTTACTACAATTTAGACGACTTTAAACCAAAACAGCCTTTAGTTTTTCTAGCGCCATGCAGCATCACTTTGTCCTTTGTCAGTTTTTTTGGCAAATCCCTTCGGAGCTTCTAAGTAAATTTTGCCATAATAATTTGCATAAAGTTAAAATTGTTCATCTTTCGATTCTTTTCTATCCTACAATGTTTTAAATGAATGAATTGATTGGTTTCTGTTCACTAACTTCCTGTGACTCCATGTTTAATGGAGTGGACCTGATATGAAATTTATTGTCTGTCAACCTAAGCAAAAATTATAATTTATGTTGACTTTGTGATCAAACAGCTTGTTCTCTGAAAACGACGCTCTGAGAGGCTGAGAGGGAACCAGAACAGAAACTCACAACAAAGATCCAGAAAGATTCAGCTGATCATTCAGAGACACCATCACATCGTCACAGAAATATCGATTATAGCTGCTTTAAAGACAAAGATGATTCCCTCCACAGCTAACTTTAAAGTAAATTAACCTTAATCTTAGGGTTTTTTTTATCGTTTTAATTTTTGTAACATGATTTTGGTTTGTTCATGAGTGAAACCAGAAACAAACTCCTTTTTAAAGTAAAAGTGAGATATTGTTGCTTAATTTTATTTTTGTTAAATTGTTTAATTTAATTGTGCATCTAAATGTGGGAGTATTTTCTGTGTTCTTTTATCTTTTTATTTTCACTTCCTTTAAACTGAACTAGTTTAATCTCTTATCTCTTGTATTTTCACACTTTTATATTGTAAATCTTTTTACCTTGTTGTATTTTTATTATTGAATTGCCCTGCTGTATGAACATAAAGTTGCCTTGCTGATATTGTCGACATCTCCGGCTCTGAAAATCAGGCTGATTTGAATTGGTTTTTCCTATTTGGCTGCTTGTTATTATGGTCTGTATGATGCGCTGCTTCTGGCCCTGTCCACATCACCAAAATCCTGCAGTGGGAACACACATCTAGTTTTGGGCCCCAAATTTGGTTGGTTGCAGAGGTGGGTGACTGTTTGAAGTGGATCTGATTTAAACTTCATGTCGTCTCCATCAGCGGTGATGGAGGTTTGTTCTCGCTGAACAAACACGGAGGAAACACCGCCGAGGTCTGAGGGGTTTGCGGTTCACTTACAGACGTGTCTGTGGTCAGAGGTATCTGGTGAAGTTGGTTTCTTCCTGGTCAGATGCTACAAAGGTTTAGAGAGGTTGTTTTTTTGGTTTTTTTTTTACCCACAATGCCACATGAGCCTCTAAAGATAATAATGTCCGTCCATCACGTCGCTGTGGCTTTAAACAAGCTAACAGTTTCTTTAAAATACATTTCTCTCATATCAGTTCTGCAAAAGAGTCTCAGTTGTATTTCCCTGCGCAGGTTTTCAGTGAATAAAAACCTAAAAACAAACTGATGTCCGGTGAGAGGAGGTCGGTGGTAGAAAAGTAAGGCGCTGGCGGCTAAACAGACTGCAGGAGGGGAGAGCGGAGGATTATTCCTCCATTTCACTGCTTTTATCTGAGATTAAAGAAGGTTTGAGGATTAACAGCTGAGCCGAGGTCGAACACTGACCTCCAAAATGTGAGGCGAGTCTGCAGTGAACCGAAGTGCACAGTCACAGGCCGCTGGACGCCGTCAGTCACATCTTACAGACTGCTGCAGGGATTTGAACCAGCAGCCCGCCGCTCTGCTCATTAAAGCACTGAGGAGCTGAAGAGGCGAGTTCACATTATTCTGCTTTACTTTAACTGCCAGCAGCGTTTCTTCAAGCAGCGGAGTCGAGGATCGCAGCTGTTTCTCTCTTTATTTCCTGGGACGTTTTTTATTTTTATTCTCCCGGCTGTCGGCACATCACGAGGAAGCACCTCAAACTTCACTGACTGGATCTACAGAAAAATATGGCAGACGTGTCGGGACGTTTCAAATCCAGCAGGCTGGGTTCAGCTACCGGAGGGCAATATGACAGTTTAGATGAAGGATAGCAGATACAAGTGCAGCTTTCATGAAGATTACAGCCTTTTGAGGCCGTTATTTTAACAATATATCGGCTGATAGTCATTTTTTTAACATAAACAACCATCTTGATGCGGATCCCTTAGAGCTTTTACAGAATACATTCACACAGAGAGAAGAACAGTTTACAGTTTAAAAATCAACTTGTCCGGTGGTCAAACGATGTAATGAAGACACTGTTTCTAAATGACCTCAAACCTAATTTGGGATTCCTGTGCTGCCAATCAGCTGACATAAACACCAATACGATATATCTGCAATAAGCTAATATCATTACCTAATGGATACCTCAACACTCGTCCTTTAATATGGACTCTGACCCTGACTGACACCAGCAGCTGGGGAATCCTTTCTGCTCGGGAGAATAAAGCTGTCCAGATGTCCCAGTCTGGACGGGCGCCGGGCGAAGCAGCAGGCCCGACCTCTTTTCCATGGATTGGAGAAGGACGGAGGCCTGATGCTCTCCCCTTCCACGCTTCCTCTGGCGCCCCAATCGAGGGACGAGGTTCCATCCCGTCATTCATCAAATACCAAACACAGACATCACACAGGGCGGTGCTGGCCTGCTGTTGTTTGAGAAGTTGTCTCTCAGCTGCTGCAAATGTTCCGACTCCAGCTGCATCACCAACACCACAGGACGTTTACGGCACAGGAGTCCCTGTAACCACAGAACCAGACAGAAGGTGAACCCAACACCTCCCACACTGGTCCTGCACTGCGTCTCCATTGTGTCTTCTGTTAGACTGCCGTTAACGTCGCTCTGCTCCCTCAGCACATGGAGATGGTGACGTTGATCCCCAGGTTGCCGTTGTCGGCAAACAGATGGGCGATGGAGGTGTCGAACACCAGGCAGTCGCTGTTCATGATGGCAGCCGCCACGCCGTCGTGGATGGAGCGCGGCGTGGCCTCCCAGGTGAGCCGGCGCCGGTTGCCGTTGAGCTCCAGACGGTAGGCGAAGTTCTCGGCCTGCTTGCGGGTGCCGATGAGCAGCACGACGGCAAAGAACTGCTGGTGGCCTTCGTACTTCTCCTGTTTCTCCAGGACCAGCATGAAGTGGTGGCTGAAACACGACTGCATCATCACCCAGTCCACGGCGCCCGGCAGGTTGATGTCCGTCGCCAGGAAGACGATGTCCTCCCCCTGCAGACAGAAAGACATCATGGCTTTTATCTCGTCTGCCAAAGAAACGCTCAACTCTCTTTTTGTTTTGTGTGTATCAGATAATGATTTAAATAATTTGGTTTCCTGATGATTAAACACTGTATCTGAGCTCCAGCACCTCCAATAGTCCTTTATTTGGTGATCAGTAATCTGTTAATTGGTCAAATCATTAATAAAATGCATAAATTATATAAACATACTAAAACAAGACAAAGAGGCTACAGTCATGCTAGCAGCTCTGTGAGGCTGTACTTATGCACAGCGGTGCTTTGAGCTAAATGCTAACATCAGCATGCTAACATGCTCACGATGCTCATGCTAACGTTACCATGACCTGCACTGTGCTGGTGTAAAGTTAAAGTCTTGCTGCTGACCTGCAGCGTGGTGATGGACTTGTGTGCGTGCATCAGGTGAGGCATGACGGCCTCCAGCGAGCCGTGCCACTTGCAGGTGGCTCCGGGACACGGACAGGTGTACGGCCTGAACTCACACACCTCCTCGTGATCGGGCTTCTCGCTGTGGTGAAGAGTCAGCAGACAGCCGGCCGACGAGTACTGCAGGGGGGACACAGAGACCGGACTTACAGCAACCAAACCACAATGTATTAGATTAGATTTTTAGATTCAACTTTATTGTCATTGCACATGTCACAGGTACAAGGCAACGAAATGCAAATAGCATCTAACCAGAAGTGCATAAGCAGTAGAATAACATAATGAATATAAATATACAGGGTACATGAATATTTACAGTATATACAGAAAGTATACATAAAGTGCAGAATGTGCGGTTTGAATGTACAGTAGTGCAATGGTATTATTTAGTGCAAGCAGATTAAAAAAAAAGAGTACTTAATAGTGCAGTGATGTCATTCAAGTTTGGTCCAAGGGGGTTGCTAAGTGTGTGTGTGTGTGTGTGTGTGTGTGTGTTGGGGGGAGACGTCAGGGGGCAGAGTTCAGCAGGGAGACAGCTGATGGGAAAAAGCTGTTCCTGAACCTGGTGGTTTTGGTCCGGAGACTCCTGTAGCGCCTCCCAGAGGGCAGGAGGGCAAACAGTTTGTGTGCTTTGTACTGTGAGTCAAACATCAAAGAGCCATGAATGTGCATCTCATAGAGAAAGGTTTTGGATTTGGACATGTTTGCTTGATGATTCTTCCCTGTGTAAACTCTGTCCATCTTGTGCTTTATATGTTGTTTTTCTTTCTGAATACATCTTGCCAACGTGAATCTCTTCAGCATCAGTTTCATTCAGATTCTTTGACCTTTTTCCCAGCAGACATTTTGACTTGTCGAAGCAGGAAAAGTGGAACTAATAACATTAATCAAAATTAAACGCAGCCGTTAATAACGATATTAGTTGCTCCTGTGTTTGACAAGTCAAAATGGCCTTCCCTCCATTTTGGGAAGCTACCATATTTCCTCAAATAAAAACCGGTAGTCAAGTAAAAGCCGGGTCTCCAGTAACGGCCGGGGGTGTGGTCGACACGGACAAATAAAGGCCGGCCCCCAATATAGGCCAGGGAAAAAACATAATATGGCCGTAATAATATGTGCATGTAAACTACCGTAAGCATAATGTATATTTCCATCGCTTTAATTTAATAAATTCAACAATATAATCCTGCTATTTTCAACACTGTTGTTCTGGATTACTCATCTAAAGTGTTATTGTCTGATTTCAGTCACTGCAGGTGTGTGCGTGTTAATGTCTCAAACTATGTGTTGTAGTAACCTACAAGTGCCACGAGATGGCAGCAGCTACATTTCAAGTGCCGTATGGGAACCTTTCAAGTCAACACGTTCCTGCAAATGTTTCACAATAAAAACCTTGTTAAGAAATGAAGGGTAAGGGTTTCCGTCCACTGAAACGCTAGAGGGCTTTTAATTTGAAACTGATTCAGGAAGTGTTGAGCCATAGCGTAACAGGAGCAGATCAAAACAAGGCTTTGTACTAAAATATGACCAGTTATACTCATCAAACAGAGGGAATTAGAAATAAAGGGCTGCCTCTAATACAAGCCTGCTTCAGATAAAGACCTGGTCCCTCCTGCAGTTCAGGTACATAAAGGACCCGCTCACTATCTATTTGTTTTTCTATAAATTATATTTTCAAAATAAATCTCCTCGTATATAAACTGATATATTCTGTGTATTAATTGAGTCCTGATGATGGATCCAGATGAAGCTGTGATATAAATGCATCTGCTCATTCAGCAGCAGATTACACAGTAATGGCTGCAGCTTTCTCCTCAGATGTTCTCAGATGCTGAAGGTCACAATGATGGGATTCTCCCTCCCTCCCTCCTTCCTCCCCCCTTTCATCTTGAGCAGCACAGCACCTATAGACACACCAGGAGCCTATAGTGGTGTACGAGGGGGGAGCACTGATGAGGACGCTAAATGAGGTCTGAAAACAGCGAGGCGACGAGGAGCTCAGGAAGACGGAGAGGCACTCGAGGGAGGCGGCGGCGTTAGTGATGCTGTTTGAACAACAGAGAGAGCATCCATAAACATGAGGAGAGAGAGAGAGAGATTCAAGAAGACGAAAACAAGCAGAAATCTCAGTCACTTCCACTTCGGTTGTTGTATTAAAGCTTCTGCAGACAGCATCAGTGTGTCCAGAAGACGGATGCTGATTGGTCCGTTTGACCTCAGGACACACTGCGACAGGATCAGAGAATAAAACTGAAACCGTCGTCAAAATATAGACAAAAAAAATCTGTTTTTCACCACGTGTTGACGATATTTCATCCTTTAAACTTTACATTCATTTTAGGGCTGCAACTAACAAATATGTTATATATCTATTTGAAAACAGCAAGGTGACGATATATAACAAAAACATATATTTGTTATTGCACCGAAAAAAAAAAAAAGATATACAGATCAGCGACAACTGGGCAAACTCCATCAGCTGAAGAAGAGTATGTGTTGAAAGCTCCAGAACAGCTACTAAATGAACCGCGGGGTGAGGTTGTTTTTGTAAACACAAATATTCAATTGTTTAAGTAATTTCTCAAGAAAAAAAAGTAAAAAAAAAAAAAGAAACTTGCAGATGAAACAATGTCAGTCATTCTGGATTCATCGACGCCTAAAGCCCCCAAAATCATCAATTTACTATCACACGAGAAAAGCAGCAAATCCTCACAAGTGAAAAGTCATTTTTTGATTAATCAGATGCTGAAACACTCCTCCACACACAGATCAAACTCTTCAGATGTAGCGCTTAATAAAAAAGGATTCAACGAGGCTCAGAGTCACAGTGACTGACAGTTTCTTTCCGACTCTGCTCGGCTGCGTGTTGAACGATATTTCTAACAGCGTGACGAGTGGATTAACTTCTGTCAGGTGAAGTGCGGCAGTTTGTTTCTGCAGGAGGAAACAGGAACAGGCGGTGGGAGGAGGAAGAGGATGATGGAGGCAGGAATACATTTACTGTGTTGCTGTGTTTACCCAGGCCTGGTGACACATTTCTTATTTACAGAGACACTGACCCAGAATCTGTCAGCAGGAGAGAAAACAGCAACACGACCTGCTGTGAGGACATGAAAACCACAGACTGACATACCAGAGAAAGAGACATGACTCCACGTTCATTTTTAACAACACAGACACGACTTGAATCAGTGATAAAAACTCAGAGATTTAACCTGCAACCAGACTCACATACCCTCGTGTCTTTAGGATGGCATCATGGCACGGTTTAATCTATCAATAACTGGAATAACGATCAGAATAATCAATAGGCCGTGTGATGAAAGCAGAGGAAGGTGACACAGCAGTCTGATGAAATATTCATCAGCTGCAGGTCAGAGCGCAGCAGCAGCTTCCTGAAAAGGGCAACCGGCTGGAAAACAGCCTGGATTCACTCAGACCAAACTGCTGCTCGTTTTTGATTGATTTAACGTGACGACGGAAAATAAAAAGGTTCAAAACCGACAGCTGCTTCATAAAGTGACTCCAAACTTTGAAATTGGGAGTTATGGTTCATATTTACATTATTATTATTATCATCATTTATTTCTCTGACTGCGTGGAAATCTGATGATAAACAAAGACACTAAAACGTGAGACTCACAACTGATTTCAGCATGTTGATCAATTTTTAGGGATCAGTCAGACAACAACAGGTCAGAGCATTTCCTCAACTTGTCCCAAATACACACACACACACACACACACACACACACACACACACACACACACACACACACACGGGAGACATGAATCCTCTTACCCAGCTGCATTAATGAATTTTTCAGGGGATTTAGAGACGTAAACCTGTGCAGGGTTCCCATCAGGACTATGTGTGTGTGTGTGTGTTCTTGTACTTCTATCTTTGTGAGGACCAATTTGAGACCTCGACAGTGGGGACATTTTGTCCGGTCCTCATTTCCTCAAAGAGAAAGAAAAGTTTTTCCGCTCGCTTGAGGTGGTTTTTGTGGAACAAGAGTTGATGCAGTAAACAGGATATGGAAACGATCTTTGCCAATTAAGTTCTGACGCAGCGAACATTTAACTCACATGGCTGATCAGCTGTTTCCTCTGAACCGTTCTGCATTAATTTGTCTTTGTCTCCGGACAGCATGAAACATGGCCGACACCAGCTGACATGAAAGAACAATTCAAACTAATTCCTGAGGACGTCTCTCCATGTTTCTCCGTAGGTGGGTTGGATGGCCGAGGCGACTTGTTTTCTCTTCTTCTTCTCTGTTTACTGGCGGATTACAGCCATGTGTAAAGCGAAGCCTCTATCGCCACCTTCTGACCAAACTACGCTTTGCAACGAGCAGAGTTTATTCGCTCCAAACCAGTTGATGGAAACGCTCCTAATTCACATTTCTTTTTTGTGACATCATTTCAACCGTCTTTCTGATCCAACAACACACACGCACGCACACACACACACACACACACACACACACACACACGTGTTAGAGTACCATCACATTAACAGATCTATTATATCCTCCTATATTAAAAACAGCTGTGAACACACGCAGCATCTTTAACCAGACAGAGAACAGCTGCAGGACCAAATCCCAAACACCTTAAACCAGCACGAAACATCAACCTGACACTCACTGATTCTGCACACAGCAGATCCACCTGAGCAGATCCACCAGAGCAGACAGCGCAACAAGAAAAACACTGCAAAGCCTCGATCAATACCAATCAGGCTAAAAGCACTGAGAGAGTGTGTGTGTGTGTGTGTGTGTGTGTGTGTGTGTGTGTGTGTGGTGAGACAGGTTGGTAAATGGGTTACAGGTAAAAGGATTCTCTCCATCAGGCTTCCATTCAGAGCGGTTCAGGGTTTTTCACTGGGAGGAAATCAGTGGAGTCAGTTTGTTTCAGATCAATAATGAAATCAGATTCATGTCAACAGATGACGTCAGGACGCTTATACATGACAACACCAACATCTGGAGTGTTGGTAGCGCCGCCTAGAGGCTGCCGTGTATACTGTGTTAACAAAACAAACAACGTCCCGATGATTTAGCCGTTCTTATCCGTTTCCTCCAGGACTCACCTGGCTGCCCGGCAGCGGTTTGGTGCGGCCAACAGGTCGGCTGGCTCTGCCCCTGACCTCTGACCCCTGCTGCTGCTGCTGTCCAGTATTAGCGGTTAGCCCTGTGGCGCTAGTTGAACCGACTCCGTGGTGGCGATGCCAGCCCAGCAGGCAGCGCCACTGAGCCAGCTCCCTGAGGAGAGGCAGACAGGAGGCCGGACACAACATCACACACACACAGACACACACACACACACACACTGTTGAGACACACACACACACACACTGTTGAGACACACACACACACACTGTTGAGACACACACACACACACACACACACACACACACATTTCACTGCCAGATTAAACAGCCAGTAAAGTTTTCCCACAAAGCTACAGGTGTTAACAGGTGTGTTTCTCAGGTGTAAATTC
>VMKM01003334.1:0-10000 GCA_008360985.2 Macquaria ambigua | reverse complement strand
GAGAACAGGTGTTTATTTCAACAAGTTAAGGACTGAAAGAAGTATCGTTTGTTTTGCGTTTGTGCCAAAAAACTCAGGTGTGTGAGTATCATTACGGATTAGTTTGTCTTAGTTTTAAAGCAGCTATAACTGATATAACAATAATAATAATGATAATAATAATAATAAAGTATGAGCCGACAGTGTGTTGGTGTCTCTGGTAGTGAATTATTAGTTATTGCCGGTTTAACAATGAGGGAAACTGAATATTTAAACAATACTACAGGATTAAACCAAACACTGATAACATTGAAAACTGAATCAACACTCAGAATATCAAAGATTTAACCAATCTCGCTAAGTTTCTTAAAATAATTATGGCTACTTTTGAGTAACTACTGAATATTTAACAAATTGAGCTTTTTTGTTCATTTATTTATTCATTTACTTCATTATTTTACGTCTTTTTCTTTTCCATGTACCTCCTTGAGGAATCATCATGGAATAAAGAAAAGTCTAAGGCCCCATCCACACTACTACGTTTAACATAACCTTTGCTACGTTTACGCCTAGCGTCCACACAACTCCGGCGTTTTCAAACGCACAGACCTTTTAAAACGCTGCTGACCCCGTTTTAGTTTGAAAACTCCAGGTTGTGTTTCAGTGAGGACGGGAGGAAACGGAGACGTTCTAAAGCGATGACGCAGACGCCCACGTTCACTTCCTGATTGGGTCTTATCAGCCACAATGTGTCCTTCCCTGATTCGTCACGCCCCGATCACGTGACCCCTTCCAGACGAAAACAAACGACATCAGCCTTGACTACCAGCGGTTAATTCAACATGGAGAACGAATCACATCACTTCCTGTCAGTAACAGTTCCACCTGGTCGTCGGTCCAAGCAGAGAAATCTCTGCTCTGACTTTTCTCCATCGCTGTTCTTCGTTTTCATTTTTATAAAAAATGTAGTAATGTGGATGTAGCCTAAAAAGTCTAGTGTGAATAAACTTTCTCTCCAATAATCTCAGAAAGTCCTTGAATGCATCAAAAGAAAAAGTGCATTATCACACAACAACGAGATTAACAGATTTAACAAAGCAAGCCGACAGATTGTTCACTGTGACGAATCAAATCTCAGAAGCTAAATGTGTAACAGCAGCATGACGGGATTATAATAAATGTGTTGTTACTGCAAACTTTGATACTTTGCTTTTATTTGTGTATGAAATGTGTGACGTGAAGAGGTTCAGAGTACAGACAGCAGCACTCTCTCCTCCTCCTCAGCTTTCAGTCGACCTCAGAGGCTCAATTCAACTTTAATGTGTCTGTAATGGAATCAGAGCTGCATCTGTCTGTCTGTCAATAATCAGCTCTGTCAGTCGTTCAGCTGTACGTTACCTTATAAAACTGATCAGATATTTCATCAAATGCAGGTGAAGCTGATCACAAGCAGCAGATGTCAAACAACACAGCGAGACAGATTCCCACTTCCTGCGCAGACAGGAAGTTAAAAGACAAAACAAGGGAGTCGGAGCACTTCCTTCTGCCTGTCGACTCCTCTCAGCAGCATCAGGTGTTCAGTGCAGCGTAGAGCAATGCAGCACTGAGAATGTGAGTCTGAAGTTTATTTTAAAATGTCCCCTGCCTCCCTGGCAGCCCTCCAGCTGATGGTTCCCCAGGCAACCATGGTGGTACTGGTAAGATACAGGTAAACATCTCTGCAGCAGGGTGTTCTGGGTAACCATGAGCAGCTGACACACACACACACACACACACACACACCTCCCAAATATCAACAAAGTGCTGTGCAGACTTCAGCTTCAAGCTGGCGGCGGGTTTCACAACAGAAAAGAAAAAGAACCATGTTCCAGCTTTGACTGTGCAAGTGTGATCAGAAAGAGATCAGTGACTCCCTGGATCAATAAACTAGCTAACAAGTCAACATAACACTGCCCCCTGCACGCTCACCACAAGCTAAAGACCTCACCAGAAACACAGAGATGTGTCTGTTTCAGATAAGGTCTTCATACAGATCTCATTAGTGAGACTTCAGTGAGAGCAGTTTGTTTTGGGGTGAACCTACACCGCTCTCTCTTCGTCTGTGAAGAAGTTACAGATTTAGAAATCGGTGTGTTGTCCCTTTATACATCGACAGGCTCGTTATTGAACGCAGCAGCAGGGCAGACACTCTCGGATCCAAAGTCACGGTTTGTTTTGGACCCCGTGACGTCACGCGACACGCGCGCGCACACACCTGTCAGCGCCAGCTAGCATGCTGCGGAATGAGGAAGTTGTGTGAAAAGTGGACAGAAGTGAGCAGTTAGCTTGTGTTTGAGTCGGTCATCTGTTAGCGGCGGACCAGGTGTGTCCGTGTGTGGTTTACCTTGCAGGGGAACGGCAGTGTGGAGGCCACCTTCTCCATAGCCAGGTTCCGGATGCTCGGGGTGAGCGGGCCTCGGCAGGTCGGACAGCAGCTCAGCTTCTGGCGGCACGGGTTGCAGACCAGGTGACCCGCCTGGCACTGCAGGATGGGCGGCAGGACGTAGTCGAAGCATACCGGACACTCGAACAGCGCCGTGAGCTCCGGGGACTGCCCGGGCAGACCGGCCGAGGTCAGGGACACAGCGGAGGAAGGGGCAGCAGACCCCGACCCAGCCACGGAGCCCACGCCGGCGGCTGCTGCCGCTGCTGCCGCCGCGGCGGCTGCTGCAGCGGCGGCGGCGGCGGCGGCAGCGGCGCCTCCCGATCCCCCGTGCTTTCCTCCGCCTGCTTTCCCGGCCCCGAGTCCTCCACCTCCGGCTCCGGCTGAGGACGGACGGCTCATGGCTCCCAGCTGCGGTCTGCTTCCTGTGAACTACCGAGCGGGCGGTAACGTCATCTACTGTTTACTACCGGACGTCGCTCCGGGCCCCCGGAGACACAACATGGCGGCTGCCAGTTTGTATCGCCTGCCGCGCGCTGTGATTGGACGCTGCATCATAGATTGACAGGGCGCTCAGCCAATCAGAGAGTGGAGTCGTGTCATTATGTAACGTGTGAAAGAAAGGTAAAAAATAAAGGAGACTCAGTTTACATCAGCAGCACGAGATGATTTTATTAATTTTAAATAAATATATAGGCTACTTATATTAAAACATACAAACTGTTATATTAAAACTATTAATACTGCTATTGGTACACCCTGTAGTACACCGGTACTACTGCTACTTCCAGTGGTGGATAATTGTACTTTACTTAATTTTTTATTTTATTTTATGCTACATTTCAGAGGGAAATATTGTACTTTTTTTCCCTTAACTACAGTTTTTAACTAGTTACTATGCAGATTCAAAATGTATAAACAATGCATACGATCAACTTATAACATGATGCATCATTATAGATTAAAGCTACAACATCAAAATGCTGCTTATACATTAATGATATATATATACCTATAGTACACGCTGTCAGGGGACATTCTGCATAATACTTCTGTAATTAAGCACAATTTAGAATGAACAACTTTTACTTGTAATGGAGTATTTTTACACAGTGGTAATACTACTTTTCCTTAAGTATAGGACCTGAAACTTCCTCTACCACTGCTAGGTACCATATTTCTACCACTAATAATACAACTACATATACACTTTACATTACATCTCTATTACAGCTGCATCACTACTACAGCTGCTGTTAATCTGTCTTCCTGCTGGACTGGTTGTGTTTTGGAGAAATGGTCAGTTAAAAAACCTTTAAACCTGCTCATGATATGTTTTTTGGGGGGAAAAAACAAAACAAAAAGACTGTAATGTATCTGTGGCGCCCCTCAGTGGAGGTTCAGGTGTAATCACATCCTGCTTCTTCATTGCTCTCTTCCTCCTCACTTTCACCAGTTTCCAAAGAAGAAACTATTTAAAACCCTTTCAGTCTTTAGGCTAAAAAAATGTGTCATTGATGTGTTGCACATTTTCTTTGATGTGAATAGTTGCATTCAAGATTTATGATGGATCATATGAACATGTAGAGTTTAGGTTCACCTATGCATTTTTGTCAGAACTGTGAAGGTGTCAGATATGAGAGCTGATTACAGAACAGTAACACGACTAATCAGAGACGTCTGGGAGGTTTTTGGTGAAACTGACATCATCTATGATCTCACAGCAGCCTCATAATCAATAAATAACAGGTGAGAATTAACGGGACACAACTAAACTTTGAAGCTCACATGTCGAGTGGATCGTCATAATAACACGAGGAGAAGTTACAAGCATCATAGATCATTTTGCTTATAAGGACCAGAGCTTTTCTGTTCAGGCTCCTTCTTTAGCTTTGTGCTCACTACACTAATAACTCACCTGATGAGAGATCAATCAGAGTCGGAAACATCTGGCCTGCAGCCTGCATTCATTAAAGTTTGTTTCAAGGTCAGCCAGACAATAAACCTGAGATGCATTAACTTTATTAGACAAGCAAGAAAAAGTACTTGGTGTTGTTTGTGTGGATTTCAGCTGCAAGTGTAGGACAGAATGTGAGTTTTAAATCTAAATGTGTTCAGGCAATGAGAGAAAAGCCATTTCAGAGTTGTAGTATAATAACACTTAAAATGCCATGAGCATGTGTAACTTGTTTAACGCACACGTGTTGGGCAGCGTCGTCATTAGGAGGAAGACATTATGTCAACCGTAGGTGAAATAAAAGATCTAAGACTTTTTCTGTGCACACAAAAGGCTTATTTCTCTCACATTTTGTGCACAAATTTGTTAAAATCCATGTTAGTGAGCACTGTGCCAAGATAATCCATCCACCTGGCAGGTGTGGTGTATCAAGAGGCTGATTAAACAGCAGCTCTGTGTAAGTTCAAACGTAGCCTAGTTTGAACTTAATTTCTAACTGAGGTTGGAGTTTCTGCGTTTCTAACATTTTAAGGGTTGCACCAGCTGAAATAGTTTGAACGTAAGTTACAACTTAAATCTTACACCTAGCCCTCCGTAGGTCTTCCATAAAATAGCGGTTGGCATGGAGCATCGTTTTGAAAGGTGGGATAACTTGAAGGATGAGGAGGAGCGAACTAACTCTAACTAACTTAAGAGAGAACTTACAGTCAGGTCCATAAATATTCAGCTCACCGGTGCGTTCTTTCTTTTTAAGAATGTTCCAAACAGTTGATTTGGCCACACCTAATGTTTTTGCTATCTCTCTGATGGGTTTGTTTTGATTTTTCAGCCTAATGATGGCTTGCTTCACTGATAGTGACAGCTCTTTGGATCTCATATTGAGAGTTGACAGCAAGAGATTCCAAATGCAAACGTCACACCTGGAATCAACTCCAGACCTTTTACCTGCTTAATTGATGATGAAATAATGAGGGAATAGCCCACACCTGTCCATGAAATAGCTTTTGAGTCGATTGTCCCATTACTTTTGGTCCCTTAAAAAGTGGGAGGCACATATAGAAACTGTTGTAATTCTTACACCGTTCACCTGATTTGGATGTAAATACCCTCAAATTAAAGCTGAAAGTCTGCAGTTAAAGCACATCTTGTTCGTTTCATTTCAAATCCATTGTGGTGGTGTATAGAGGCCAAAAGATGAGAATTGTGTCGATGTCCCAATATTTATGGACCTGACTGTACGTAGAGCTGCTGCAACGGGCAGCAGGATTATTGCACAGGTGTGCTTTGGGCTGGTCACAATAAAAAGGCCACTCGTTGCATTTGTGAACAGAATTTGAGAGAAATAAGCTTTTTGTGTGCACAGAAAAAGTCTGAACTCATGAAAAACGGGAGCAAAAACAAAAAAGTGTTGCGTTTTATATTGAGTCGGATCAAGGTCAGATCACGTTCCTACAATAAACAAACTGCTCCGGAATTCATAGGTGACCAGACAGAGACCACTTCCTCTAAAGGGTCTCTGTGCGGTTGTTTTGGTCCTCAGTCCAAGTACAATTGCTGCATTCAGATCTGTCCAAACAAACCGAACCGAGGAGGAAAACCAGCCAGAGTCCGAGTCAACGTTTTCAGGTGGTCTTGGTCCAGTTGTTTGATTAAAGGAACTGAACCAAATGGGCTAACATGTTAGGAGTAGGGGGGTCACTCTTACAAGAATGTGCTCCCAGTAATCAGTGTGTATTGTTAAAGTTTGGCTCCATAACTGGTTTCTGTTGGCTGGTTCAGTCCAGCTCTGGCCCCCAGCCCACCTGAGAGGCTCTTACTTTTATTTCCATGAGAAATTAAAGAATTGGCTGGCAGCAGAGTCCCAGCTCAATTAACCTTCAGCCGCCTTCAAGTTTAGTCAACAAAAGAAAAAGGCAGCTGGGGAGTCTGAAGCTGTGCTGGGGTGTTTTAGTGGACCACATCAGTCCAGCTCTTAGATTTGTTCACTGGCTTCCTTTAAAACACTGCTGTTGGTTTTTGAAGCACTGAACTGCTGCTCCGTTATGAAGCATCCAGACCCCTCAGATGGTCTGGGATCAGGTCTGCTTCCTGTCCCCAGACTCTGAACTGAACCTGGAGAAGCAGCATTCAGTTTTTCTGCTCCACAGATCTGAAACAAACTTCCAGAAAACTGCAGGTCTGCTCCGACTCTCAGCTCTTTAAATCAGGGCCTTTCCTTTCTTTTTAATTCCTTTTTAATTTTTTATTTATTCTTTTTAAATCCTATTTATGTGTCTCTTTATATTGCTTTGTTTTTCTTTTATATCTCGTCTTAATGTCTTTTTATTTATTTATTTTGTTTGTTTTTTAAAACAAAAATGGATCCTTGTGGGCTTTTATTCAGATTTTAAAGACAAACTTAAGGTCAGAGTTATAATCCTATTATCTCATGTGTTTGTGTGCTTATAATTAAAGCTGAAATTTAAAATTGAAAACAAATACAACCACAGTTTTTCTTTATTTCTACAAACTGGATCTTCTGTAGTTTAGAAAATAACTTCTCACATCCTGTTTGTTTTCTAGTAATCATTGAAATCTGACACTCACATTTCATTTTTGATAGTTTTTAAAACCAAAACTAACCAGGAAAATTAAATTCCATTAAAAACAAAAGAAAGATGTTTGTGTTTGGGTTTTGACTCTTTGACTTCATCACCACTGTGTCGGTCAGCCAATTTATTTCCTGCTAATCCGTTAATCTCCTCTTAGTGTCCCCACTTAACTTTTCAAACTTCATTATTTATTATTTATTAATCCGACTCTCTGATTGGCAGCTGTTCACGGTGAGTGTGTCTGATTTCATTTAAAATAACGGCAACAGAGGACAGAGGTCAGTAAATATCAGTAAATGGAGTAAATATCGTGGCCTTCAACTGGTGGACTGATAAGACTGAAGAGGAAGATGAGTTCAAGCATCTTATTTCTGCATTGTGACTAGTCCTCAGTGAATTATGATGATGATATTATCTTAAAGGAAGAGTCTGACATTTAGAGAAGGCTTGTCTTGTTCTCTCTCTGAGTCAGATGTTTCAGATATCGTCTCTGTGTCCAGTACAGATGTAGCCACACAGGACACAGTTACTTTGTAGCTTTATGTTGTTGATGATAAATGGATTTTGAACAGAGGCCTGATGAATAGAGTTCGCTGAAGTGAGTTAGCATGTTAGCATGTTATCTTTTCCTGTTCCCTCGTCTGGAAGTCAGTGGGTTTCTTGAATGGGTTTTTGGTTCGATGCCTGAAATAAGGTCTGTGGTTAACACAAGCGTTTTTGTTCTGTGACATAAAATCTGTCAGTAAATACTCCACTGGTGAGTTTTGAAGCTTTTCCGTATCTTAAAAAAGGCGGTTGCTAACAAGTGTCTAAATGAGACTACAGAGGTTGTCGGGGACATTAAACGTCATCACGCCGAACACAGAAACTCATCTACTCACTCGTCCGCCTTTACAGCCTCGTTGGGTTTATACTGCAAACTGTTTTAACTCAAACTTTCCCAAAGGCTTTTGTAGAAGAGGTCAGCGCTGGAAGCTCAGTGGTGGAGACGCTGAAGTCATGTGACCGTGGTGTAGCTGGTTTATAGCCTAACGTTAGCTTTTTACTTCTGGAGATTGACTTTACGCTTCAAACATCATAAAGTGGTGTTCATCTGTAAAGATTATCTTGCTGAACAAAACGTCTAAGTATCATAAACATTTGTTTGCCGCAGAGCTTATTTTCTGCAATAATCCAAAATCCAATGGAAAAATCTCATTGGCTTTTTGTCGAGGGAACCAGGGCGATGCTAACTGTTGGGTTGGCCTACAAAAATACGTCGTCCCTGCAGCATGTTATAATGCTAAAAATAAACCTTTTAGAACAGCATAGCCCACAAAACTTGCATAGTTTAGAAGGAATAGGATAGAAGGCCAAAGCAGAAAGGAAACAAGACTAAAGGCGTCAGTATACTTCATCAGAACTGCTCGTTAGATGGTCGAACACCTTCTGAAACCCCCTTTTTTGTAACTTTCCAAAACTGACAATCTGACATTCCCACCAAAGGAAGGATAGAGGGTTTGAACTCTTGTATTTCATTCTACACAACTATTTTCATTTACTTTTCATCTGAACAACTGAGTGCAACACTATGAAAGTCTTCCAGGAGAGACTGTCTGAAAATGTGCTGCCTCATCTCGTCTCTCTATATGACGGCCGGCTTTTCACCCCGCCTTCAGTTGTGACTATTTGGGACAACTATAGACAATTTTGCCCTCCGACGTGGTCAAGCAACACAAACCAGTTCTTTATCTAGCATAACCCTTAGAGTCTGCAGCCATGCTAGCAGCTCTGTGATCATCCATAGAGCGACGCTGTTAGCATGACTGTTTAGATTGTTACTGCAGATTTAAGCTGCGGCGTCATATTCAGTCGGGAAGGACGTTAAAGAGACTTGAATACCTGCTGTGTGTCTTCTGTTTCTGACTGTATTTATAATTCATGGACACATTTGTTGAAATTGAAAACAGCTACGGGTGATGGGTGAAGAGTGAGGGCTGGGGTGTGTGTGTTGGTTGATGGGGGAGTTAAGTAGTTGTCACCTGATGTGTTCAAGGTACAAGCAGCTTAAGGTTCCTGTTACAAAGGAATCAGACAAGTGGTCCTACCTGTCCTTTAATTATTAACTCACTGAACAAGCTCGCTGATGTATTTTTAAAAACCCCATTGCTGGTTACAAAGATCCATCAGACCCGGCACTTCTCTATTAGAAACACCTTGTAGAGAAAGAGGAGGGTGGGGTGTTTTTGTATTTAATCTCCCTTAATGTAATGTAAAGTCCATCCATTCATCCATTTTTTAATTTTCTTATCTGGGGCCGGGTCGCGGTGGCAGTAGTCCAGACGTCCCTCTCCCCAGCAACGTCTTCCAGCTCCTCCTGGGGGATCCTGAGGTTCCCAAGCCAGATGAGATATATAATCTCTCCAGCGTGTTCTCGGTCTACCCCCGGGTTTCCTACCAGTTGGACATACCCGGAAAACCTCCAAAGGAAGGCGTCTAGGAGGATCCTGATCAGATGCCTGAACCACCTCAACTGGTTCCTTTTTACACAAAGGAGCAGCAGCTCTACTCCGAGCTCCCTCCGGATAACTGAGCTCCTTACGCTATTTCTCTAAAGCTGACCCCAGCCACCCTCCGGAGGAAACTCATTTCAGACCTTGTATCCACTATCTCATTCTTTCATTCCCCAAATCTGATGACCACAGGTGAGGATTGGAACGTAGATCGACTGGTAAATCGAAAGCTTTGTGTTCGGGCTCAGCTCCCTCTGAACCACAACGGTCCAGTACAACGCCTGACCGCATTACCCCCTCCAAGAATCGGCACCTTATTGTGGTGGTAGGGTTTGTGCGCCCCTGTGAAGTGTGTTGTCAGGGCAATTGCTCCTGGGGACCCCATATGAATCAGCCAAGAAGGAGCTGGAGCACCTCAGCCTGGAACAGGGAAATTGGGGCCCCCTCCTGGAGCCAGACCTGGGACCTCTGTCTCTCTCTCTCTCTGTCTCTCTGTCTCTCTCTCTGTCTCTCTCTCTCTCTGTCTCTCTCTCTCTCTGTCTCTCTCTCTCTCTCTCTC
>VMKM01003333.1:0-39587 GCA_008360985.2 Macquaria ambigua | reverse complement strand
GAGAACATACAGCAGCACAGTACAGTTCCACACAGAGATGCAAAGCAATAGTTGTGGTAATGGTATTGGTGATAACACCAACAGAAATAATACTAAGAGCAATATTATAATAGCAATACTAATAATAAGAACAATAACAGCAATAGCAGCAGTGGGTGCAGAGCAGGAGCACGGGGGCAGCAGGTGCAACCATAGATCCAGACTCTACAGCTTCGGAGACAGAAACACCTGCAGAAAGCAACAGAAGGAGAGAGAGAGAGAGAGAGAGAGCACACAACTAGGGGAAGAAGTTGAATTAGTAACAAGCACTGATGGGATATGAGGGCGTACAGATGGATAGGAAGAGGAGGAGAGAGGAGAGAGGAGCTCAGTGCATCATGGGAAGTCTCCCAACAGTCTAGGCCTACAGCAGCATAACTAAGGGGTGGCTCAGGGGTCACCTGAGTCAGCCCTACTATAAGCTTTATCAAAGAGGAAAGTCTTAAGCCTACTCTTAAATGTGAGGTTGTCTGCCTCCCATACACAAACTGGGATCTGGTTCCACAGGAGAGGAGCCTGATAGCTAAAGGCTCTGGCTCCCATTCTACTTTTAGAGACTCCAGGAACCACAAGGAACCCTGCATTCTGGGAGCGCAGTGCTCTAGTGGGGTAATAGGGTACTATGAGCTCTTTAAGATATGATGGTGCCTGACCATTTAGGGCTTTAAAGGTGATGAGAAGGATTTTAAATTCTATTCTGGATTTTACAGGGAGCCAGTGTAGAGAAGCTAATATTGGAGAAATATGATCTCTTTTCCTGGTTCTTGTCAGTAAACGTGCCGCAGCATTCTGGATCAGCTGGAGAGTCTTAAGGGACTTATTGGGGCAGCCTGATAGTAGAGAGTTGCAATAATCCAGCCTAGATGTAACAAATGCATGGACTAGTTTTTCTGCATCTGTTTGAGACAGGATGTGCCTGATATTTGCAATGTTACGTAAGTGAAAAAAGGCAGTTCTTGAAGTTTGTTTTATGTGGGAGTTAAAGGACATATCCTGATCAAAGATAACTCCAAGATTCCTTACGGTCTCGCTGGAGGCCAGGGCAATGCCATCTAGAGAAACTATATCTTTAGATAATGTGTTTCGAAGGTGATCGGGGCCAAGTACAATAACTTCAGTTTTGTCTGAGTTTAACATCAGAAAACTGCAGGTCATCCAGGTTTTTATGTCCTTAAGACATGCTTGAAGTTTAGCTAATTGATTGGTTTCATCTGGCTTGATCGATGAATATAATTGGGTATCATCTGCATAACAATGAAAATTTATGGAGTGCTTCCTAATAATATTGCCTAAAAGGAAGCATATACAAGGTGAACAGAATTGGTCCAAGCACAGAACCTTGTGGAACTCCATGACTAACTTTGGCGTGCATAGAGGATTCATCATTAACATGTACAAACTGATATCGATCTGATAAATAGGATTTAAACCAGTTTAGTGCGGTGCCTTTAATGCCAATTAAATGTTCTAGTCGCTGTAATAGAATGTGATGGTCAATGGTATCGAATGCGGCACTAAGATCTAACAAGACAAGTACAGAGACAAGTCCTTTGTCTGATGCAATTAGAAGGTCATTTGTAACTTTCACCAGTGCTGTCTCTGTGCTATGATGCACTCTAAATCCTGACTGAAAATCCTCAAACAGCTTATTGTTGTGTAGAAAGTCACACAACTGATTGGCGACTGCTTTCTCAATGATCTTAGAGAGAAAAGGAGGGTTAGATATAGGTCTATAGTTGTGACTCTCTGTCAGCCTGGCTACAGTGCTGAACAGAAACCTGGGGTTGTTCTTATTTTCCTCTATCAATGATGAGTAGTAGGCTGCTCTGGCATTACGGAGGGCCTTCCTATAAATTTTAAGACTATCTTGCCAGGCTAAACGTGATTCTTCCAGATTGGTGGAATGCCATTCCCTTTCAAGTTTTCGCGATGTTTGCTTTAATTTGCGGGTTATACCATGGAGCTAACCTCCTCTGTTTTATTATCTTCTTTTTTTAGAGGGGCGATAGAGTCGAGTGTTATTCGTAGTGAGCCTGCAGCACTATCAACAAGATGATCAATTTGGGAGGGACTAAAGTTAGCATAGGAGTCAACTGTTACATTGAGACATGGCTCACCTGTCTGGAAGAAACCCCCAGTGTGCTCTAGCTGCTGCTTCTGGTTGTTGACTCATACAGCACATCATGTAACTGGTTTCATTTTCATTTCAGTAACCTAAAATCTCTGACAATAAGGTGCTTACTGGTCAAACTCCAGGTCATCAACAACATTACTCATTTGACATGTGAAACTCCAACTTTTTTCTTGTAAACTTTTGAGTTCTTCTCAAAATAATCTGACTGACTTTCTAATAGTAATATTACAACTGTTTTCTTAAAATACGTCAATTTACAGAGGCCCTAATACTCTGTCGTTAACATAGAATCATTATTTTGAAATAGATGGTGAATCAGAAATGAAAAAACTAAAAAAAAGTAATGCGACACCCGAGTTGGTTCTGTTATTTGTCCCGGTATTAAAGCAGTGATGCGTGTCACAGTGTCCCGCCTTCATCATGGCGGACCATATCGATGTCTGTGGATCAAGGAGTGAATAATAATAAGCGAATCAGGATGTACCTAAAGACTGGAAAAATCCACCTGACTGGTATGTAGCATTTGTGTTATTGTTACTTTAGGCTTGAAAAAGAACCCTGAAATATTTTAGGTGGTTGTTGTTTTTACTCATAGTGTCTTGAAAGAGAGTTGTTGTTGGTAACCTTGAAAGACAGTCTATGGGGACTCATTTTCCATAAATACATTTCTCATAGCTGCTATTTTAAATAGTGGGTCTCAGTGTGTGGCCGTGTGTTGGCTGTAAGGTAAAATGTTGCGTTAGGAACTGCCTGTCCCAGGTTGGAGCAGAGGTGGCTGCAGATACATTTTAATGAAGGACTATAATCTCAAGCCTCAGTGTTGTCAATCAGAGGGTCCTTGATACACACTGATGAGCTGCAGGATAGTAATGACTACATGAAAATATTAGGCATCATGTACCCATAACTTTTCGTTCTTGCCTGAGATGATGTCCCGTAATCGGAGCAGAGTGGTTAGAGAAAGCCCCTGACAGCTTTGCAAATGGAAGATGATTTGCATGTTGAGAATAACACCAGAGTACTCCATCAGTGGCATTTTATTATTATTTTTCTTTTTTGCTGCTGCTGCCTGCATGTTATATTTGCCTCTGTGTTCATATACAGTACTGTAGATACTGTTTATGTACACGTTTAAAGAATTTTGCAATGACAACTCAATTCATGAATAAGAATGGATTTTCTTATTTTAATGCTACACTCTGAGTACAAGGAAGTAAAATGACCACATTGTGTAGAGGTAATGGGAGACCCTTCTCTTTGATTGTAGAATTGATTGTCCGTAAATAATCCCTGTAATCACAGAACAGTACATATTATTTTAAGTGACTTAACACTGGTGACAAAAATAGCCAGAGCCATCAGTTTATCTGTAAGGTCTTCAAGGACAGGTTGACATTTCTTTAAACAATACTCACATGCCCATATGTACATTCAGTTCAACAGTTTTTGGTTGCTGTAAATGTTGCCCCTGTCCATACTGACTGTGAAGACATCTCGTCCTAAAGCGATTCCAATGTAACTGATGGGGGACAAAATCCACAGTCCTCGTTCTGTGAAAACATGACCTCTAAAATTTAGCTGAAGCTAATAGGAAGCTTCAGCCGTCTGCCTGTTACAGTCTTTTTAGTCCCTCTTTGTGTTACTGCCCCTCCACAACAGCTCACCAAGGAAAAGGAAAGACTAGGAGGTAATTTACTGTACGAACTGTAACTTAAGAAGATCCCCACTTGATTTGTCTAACTCAGACTGCTGAAGCCATTTAGCTTCAACTAAACTTCAGAGGTCATTTTTACACAAAATGAGGACTGAATCTTTTGTCCTCCATCTCTTAAAGGGGAACTCCACCGATTTTACACATCAGTCTATTTACAGTGATGTCACTTCATCGACTGGATCTGAAGACTACAAGTTTGAAAATGAAAACAATCTGTGGGTGTGGAGTCAGAAAGAAGTGAGCTTGCCAGACCTCTGCAGCCCGCTCCTCATCTCTGCTTGAGGCTAGAGGCCCAAGGCTACATTAGCAGCTACTAGCATAACATACCCAAATCTCTGACGGAGCTGTTGGTGGTCGAGTTGGATTGTGGGTAATGTAGATACCAGGTTTTGACAAGGAAGAAGAATAGAGACAGTGCACAATTAATTCCCGCCCACACTGGAGGGGAAAACAATTCATTGCTCTCCATTGACTTTGTATTGTGTGAAGGTGCTTCCTTGTCACTTTGGTCTGCTAGCAAACAACAGAAAAATGTCTAAAAGCTGCTGTGTGGTGGGATACACTGCCAACAGGATAAAGAACCCAGAACTAAAGTTTTCTAAGCTGCCAAACTGAAAAACCGAGCTTTTAAGAAGACAAAGGTGGATACAGGCAATAAGATGTGAGGCATCAGCGAATGGGAAAACTGGGGGATCTTGACACTCAGTATGTCTACGTGTGCAGCAAGCATTTTGTCACTGGTCAGTCAAATATCCAAATGTCAGTTTTAGGCTAACGATATTGCTGTAAGTTAAGCTAAAGCATTTTGACATTAAGCAACTTGTATTGTTGAATGTGGCTAAATCAGAAAGCGATGCAGTATTATGTTTGCAAGTGCCTTAGCTAACTACAGTAAGTTAGCTTGAGAAGACAGACCCACAATATTGAGTTTGTCCTCTCTGGTAGACATAGGGTGCTAAAATAATCCTCTGACATGCTGAAATCTAATGTTTTTAGCTAGCTA
This sequence comes from Macquaria ambigua, assembly GCA_008360985.2. Classification (NCBI taxonomy): domain Eukaryota; kingdom Metazoa; phylum Chordata; class Actinopteri; order Centrarchiformes; family Percichthyidae; genus Macquaria; species Macquaria ambigua. Next base: position 34,697 of record VMKM01003333.1, on the reverse strand, counting down.
CAGGTGTTTTGTTAGCGTTTCAGCCCTTAGTTGCAGATTGTGGTGCTGATTGTTTTCCCCTCCGGTGGGCGTGGTTTTCAGAGTATGACACATTGCGCTCTGTCTCTATACATGGAGCAGTGCTAATTATTCTCTTTTAACCGCTTACTTTCTGAAAGAACCTTTACATTGGAATCACGTTAGGAAGGGATTTCTTGACAGCCAGTATGAAGAGGTGGAACAATTACAGAGGCCAACACTGTTTCAATGTGCATATGGGTATGTGAGTATTGTATTAAGATAGACTTTTTTAAACAATATTTTTATTGGGGTTTAACAAAAACAGAGGTGAATATTCAGATGTTACAGTAATTACAATGTACAAAAATCTTGTGCAAAGGCTCATCAACGTATGTATTTTTATCGGAAGCTCAGATGTTTAAATGTTGACTCCACTCTTATACAAATGTTTTATTCTTGTTTTATTGAGTCTGTTCTGACCTTCTCTTTTATTTGTTGGTTTGGGTCACTCACCTTGAAAAATAGGAACAGGTTGGAAGGAATTGTTAAAATCTACAGTAAAATTGCTGGCACAAATCTAAATGACCTTTCTAAACTGTACAAGGCCAGAACCACTAAAAAGGCCTGCTCAATCCTTGTTGACACCAATCACCCGTTGTCTAGCGAGTTCAGGTTGCTTCCTTCTGGTTGCAGATATGAACAACCAAAGTGCAGGACCAACAGACATAAACACTCCTTTGTCCCTGCTGCTACTGGCCTGTTAAATAATTCTATGTAAATCTATGTGTTTGTGTGTTGATTGGTGTGTGTACATTGTTGATATTGATTATATTGTCTGCTGGCTATGCACCAAATTGCCCCTCTGGGATAATAAAGAAATTTGATCACGTGGACTACTACACTGAACTGAAAGGGAAATTTCAGGTGGTAATCATGACCATTATTTTTTAAGCCCCTGATTGCCACTTGGAACCATTTTACTGTCTCTATTTCCATTTCTCAATGCATTATAGCATATTCTACATGGTCTACTTTTCAAAATGTCCTTAAGGGAACCAATTCAGAGCCTGTATTGTTGTTCTCTGTCTTTGATCAGTGCAGTATCTCATCTTTTGGGCTCCCTTGTTGTCCACCCACACTTAATTCATTTTTTCCCCCAATTTCATTTTCCTTAATGCTCACTTAAGCGAAATTTGAATACAGTATAATTCTAATTAGCAATGAATGATAATGCCGGATAATTACATTCAAGTGTGTGCATGGTTACAAGTATACCACAACAGCCAGCATGATGCAATTTGCCGGAGCGTGATTTGCGAGTGTGAGAGCTGAGCAACACTCCTCTTACTTTGTTATATCAGCTGTGCTAATTCTAATCACTTTGAATAGCAAACCCAGCCTGTAAGTGCAAATGTGTGTGTGTGTGTGTGTGCACATGCATAAGTGTGTGTGAGTGTGCTGGCCTGCTGTCCTGCGATCTGAGAGAAAAGTGATACATTTAACACATAACGCCATTTATAGCGGCAGTGGAGCAGTGCTGCCATGTGACCAGACAAACCACAGTCAGTGCAGAGTTAGCCCAAACAACAGACATCACATGACTACTTCATGGATTTGTCATACTAGTACTCAAATATTGCTAGGCTTTTGGCCAGACTGTTAAAGAATGAGTGACATTTCTTCTTTAAATAGTTCCACCTATTCTGAATCATGTCAACAGAAAACTTAATGTTCTTCAAAAGAGACAGACATGGTGTTTCCAGAATTGTGAGGTCCTGTTCCAAATATTTAATGTTGCTTAAAGGACCAGTGTGTATGATTTAGGGGGATCTATTGGCAGAAATAATAATAATAACTTTAGAGTGCTTTGACAGACAAAGCAAAAGCAGGATACGCAGAAAGCAATATAACAACAGAAAGTCAAATAGTAAGGCAAAACAAAAGCAAAATAGAAATTAATGATAGATAAATACAAATAAAGCAGAGGTGAGCAGAAGGGTTATCAGTTGGTGACCTCGCTGCTAGATGCCACTGAATCCTACACACTGGTCCTTTAAGCCATCTTTTTTTTGTCTGTTGTTCAGCCATCATGACGTTAATTTGCGACGGACATCATAGATAGTGATATCCTCAGAAAGTGTAAGTCCCTAATCTACATCTGAATAAGGCGCTAAGGGTCTTTAAGTGCCTTAATATCCTCAGAAACCTGTGTGTCACAGCCTCTGCTGCAGCTCCAACTGCCGACCATGTTGATGAGCGGGTCAGCTCAGCAGCCAAACAAAAATTACTAACTTCCTGTTGCTTTTAAAGCACCGGCATGCACCTGTTCAATAACTTACCATATTCAAATAGGCTACCTTGGTGATCAACCCAACCATTCTGCTTTCACTGTCAGTGTAAATATGTTCAGTCCAACTCACTAGAGAGAGTCACTAGAGAGCACAATGCATAAATCAGCGCTCAAATTAGTCTGTAAAGAATGACAAAACACACATTTATTTACAACAATAAACATGTTACATACTTTAAAATGTGCATTTTAAATTAATCTGTTGCTAGAAGGTGCATTAGCCTGTTACATTTTGGTAATTTAAGTATAAACAGTGGAACATTAGTTTGCATTTAACAGTGCAAAAATGTCTTTTTTCTGTTCACCAAGGCAAAATAATCAAGTGCACTTGAAAAGAAAATTGCTATAAATAATTAGTCCACCTTATCGTTATTATGTAAAACATTCTGACATACCAGCCGAGTCTTTGAAAATGATTGAAGTAACAGTGCTTGCTGATAAAGATAATTTAGTTGTCCTATCCAAAGACAAAAAGAAGTTAGCCATAATGACCATTCTAGGTAGCTACTTTCTGTGTTTCTGTTGACTTTCGGATGTACTCAGAGACAAGCGTTTGATAAGTAAAAATCATGATTATTTGGAAAGCAGTAGGAGGCTCGCACAGTTTGCCCCAATTTAAGTTGTTTTAACACAAGTCATCACTTCCCTAAATCTCTACAACAGAGCTAGAGAGTGCAACGTTAGCATGACCTGTAGAGTCAGAATGGCCACATTTTTAGGAGATATGCCAGGTTGAAATATAGCAAAATTTTACTTTAATATGCGGTGTGCCAATTTTTGGTCCAATCCTGTTGGACATGTTGCCCCATAATTCATCGATTTGTTATCTCTTATCATTAGTATGCTGATGACACTCTGTATCTCTTATTTAATCACAATAACTGTATGAAGCTAGATTAAATTCAAATCTGCATTAAAGCTGGGGTAGGCAAAATCTGTGCAACCTAGGCAAAACTCATATGCCTCATATCACTCCGCTAAGCCCCTCCCACCAAACTCACAACTTCGACAGGCAGCAGAAGGTGTCGGTTGCCCTGCGAAACCATATGCCTCGTAGGGCTCGCTCTCCACAGCGTGAGCCTCATCAAGATCCCAGTCCCTCTCCTCTCGCCGCGACTTGTCTTCTCGAAGATGCCCCTCCTCAGATGCCCTTTGCCGCAGGGCAAAGTGCCCCAGGCTTCAGACGCAGCTGCAATGCCGTCTAACAGCAGGATGAAAGGCTAGTACACCACACACACACACACTCACGCCACTGTCCCCCCTCAAAAGTTATTCCCCACTGTCATCATGCCTCTCTTGCATCGAACATAATGAGCCGAAGCTCCGTGTGGACCCGGGACGTGTTGTTTTGTACTATACACCTCTGTAGGAGGTGTTGGAAATTTATCACAAGTTGCAGGAGTTTCTGCAGGATTTTCGGCCATCAAATCAGGTTTTCGCCATCTGAAGGGACGTGTACGCGCATCTGCATTTGTAGAACAGCCAATAGGAATGTGCTCTCTCTCTGCAATGACCTGTGATTGGCCAAAGTCTCCCGTCCCGGGCTAGATTTTCTAAAGCCTGAAAACAGAGCCAAGAGGAGGGGCAGAAGTAAAGGTTTTCTCTCAGACCACTTCAGTAACAATTTGCTGCACATTTATAATGGAATTTCTGCCAAAACAATACTGCCTACCCCAGCTTTAAGGGCTGGTCACACCATGGTTTAAAACAACAAAATCAGAGGATCTGCTCAAGGAGGTGAAATTAATCTGTGCAAATGTTCAACTTTGGTGAACTTTGACATGCAACTTTGCGTCGTTGACCAATAGAAAGCCGTCTTGACAGTGCTGACCAGTGTGTCCAAAAAGGAGGAAGCTATTTTACCTTATTAGCTGTGTTGCACCAGTCACTTTTATTTAACAGAGCAATGGTTTGCAGACAGTTATGACACAGGAATGGATGGTACAAATACGTCTTTTGACTAAACTGTGAACATGTTCTCTTTGCAACCAAGCTAAGCTAACAAGCTTCCCTAAAATCAGTTAGGGACCACCGTTTCATTCAATAAAAAGTTATTGAATGAAATGGTGTGTAATGGTTAACAAAATGCTAGGGGGAAGTAAACAAGACAGTGAAGCTCCGGGAGCTATTGTGACCAGCTAGCTAGTTAATGGTTAGCTCTCCAATTAGCCCTACAAGTCGTCACTATGTCACCAAGTTTCCAGCCCCACCTTTTTCGTGTGGATGAGTGAGTGTCACTCAGTGCTGTGACATTTGCTTTAGTGCAAAAAAATGGATGTCTCAACATTTCTTTTTTTTACAACTTAACTATTACAAAAAAGAAATTCTTCTTATGCACATTCACTCAAATGTAATTGTCATGCTTGCCCAAAATGTTAAATCTAGTGTAAAAAAAATCATTGTTATTTTTGATCCCAATCCTAACTTGGAGCTCCATGTGAAATTCCTGGTCCATTCCTGCTCTTCCCAACTATGTAATATTGCAAAAGTCTAAAGATTTGGAAAAAGTCATGAATTTGTTATTATGGTGCCCCTCGACTACTGTAACACCTTGTTCATCAGACTCAGCTAATTTCTTACTATCCTGACTCCAGCTGCTCCAGAACTCAGCAGCGAGGCTTTGAAGAGATATGATGTTGTTGTCGGGAGGAGACTCAGGTCTTCAGAGTCTCAAGTCTTTAGAGCAGGGACTTCCACAAAATCTCAGAGAATCCAAACCATACACATGTTTAAACCCATTTGTTTTCGTTGGCTTTTTGTTGATTTTATAACCTTGGGTTATCCTTTTTTTATTTTTTATATATTGTTTTCTCTGTCTCCTCTATCTCCCTCTTCCTCTTTTCTTCTTCCTGTAAAGCACTTTTTTTTTTAAGTTTTCTAAAATTACCTTGCAGTCTTGTCCTATTTATGACAGTCCTGACCATCCATTTGTGATAAGTATTTTACTATCGAAGCTACTAATAATCATCATTTGTCAGGCCAAATGGAAATTCAATTCAATTCAATTCAATTCAGTTTTATTTATATAGCGCCATATCATAACAAAGTTATCTCAGGGCACTTTTTCGAGTAGAGCAGGTCTGGACCGACTCTTTATATTTACAGAGACCCAACAGTTGCGACAGTGGCAAGGAAAAACTCCCTTTTAACAGGTAGAAACCTCGAGCAGAACCAGGCTCTAGGTGGGCGGTCATCTGCCTCGACCGGTTGGGTTGAAGGGGGAGGGGGGGGAGCGGGAGAGAGAGAGCAGGAGGAAAGAACATACAGCAGCACAACACAGTTCCACACAGAGATGTAACGCAATGGTTGCGGTAATGGTATGGATGTTAACACCAACAGAAACAATACTAAGAGCAACATTATAGCAGCAACACTAATAATAATAATAGCAACAGCAGCTGCAGCAGCGGGTGCAGAGCAGGAACACGGGGGCAGCAGGTGGCCGCAACCATAGATCCAGACTCTACAGCTCCGGAGGCAGAAACACCTGCAGAAAGCAACAGAAGAGAGAGAAGGGGAGAGAAAGCACACAACTACGGGAAGAAGTTGAATTAGTAACAAGCATTGATGGGATATGAGGGCGTACAGATGGAGAGGAAGAGGAGGAGAGAGGAGCTCAGTGCATCATAGGAAGTCTCCCGGCAGTCTAGGCCTATAGCAGCATAACTAAGGGGTGGCTCAGGGCTCACCTGAGTCAGCCCTACTATACGCTTTATCAAAGAGGAAAGTCTTAAGCCTACTCTTAAATGGGAGGAGGTTGTCCGCCTCCCGTACACAAACTGGGATCTGGTTCCACAGGAGAGGAGCCTGATAGCTGAAGGCTCTGGCTCCCATTCTACTTTTAGAGACTCTAGGAACCACAAGGAACCCTGCATTCGGGGAGCGCAGTGCTCTAGTGGGGTAATAGGGTACTATGAGCTCTTTAAGATATGATGGTGCCTGACCATTTAGGGCTTTGAAGGTAAGGAGAAGGATTTTAAATTATATTCTGGATTTTACAGGGAGCCAGTGTAGAGAAGCTAATATTGGAGAGATATGATCTCTTTTCCTGGTTCTGGTCAGTAAACGTGCCGCAGCATTCTGGATCAGCTGGAGAGTCTTAAGGGACTTATTGGGGCAGCCTGATAGTAGAGAGTTGCAATAGTCCAGCCTAGACGTAACAAATGCATGGACTAGTTTTTCTGCATCTGTTTGAGACAGGATGTGCCTGATTTTGCAATGTTACGTAAATGAAAAAAGGCAGTTCTTGAAGTTTGTTTTATGTGGGAGTTAAAGGACATATCCTGATCAAAGATAACTCCAAGATTCCTTATGGTGTCGCTGGAGGCCAGGGCAATGCCATCTAGAGAAACTATATCTATATCTTTAGATAATGTGTTTCGAAGGTGTTCGGGGCCAAGTACAATAACTTCGGTTTTGTCTGAGTTTAACATCAGAAAATTGCAGGTCATCCAGGTTTTTACGTCCTTCAGGCATGCTTGAAGTTTAGCTAATTGATTAGTTTCATCTGGCTTGATCGATAAATATAATTGGGTATCATCTGCATAACAATGAAAATGTATGGAGTGCTTCCTAATAATATTGCCCAAAGGAAGCATATACAAGGTAAACAGAATTGGTCCAAGCACAGAACCTTGTGGAACTCCGTGACTAACCTTGGTGTGCATAGAGGATTCATCAATAACATGTACAAACTGATATCGATCTGATAAATAGGATTTAAACCAGCTTAGTGCGGTGCCTTTAATGCCAATTAAATGTTCTAGTCTCTGTAATAGAATGTGATGGTCAATGGTATCAAATGCGGCACTAAGATCTAATAAGACAAGTACAGAGACAAGTCCTTTGTCAGATGCAATTAGAAGGTCATTTGTAAATTTCAAATTCGGGTACAGTTCTCTGTGCCATGGTGCTCTAAATCCCGGAGAATTTTGAAAACTCAACAGCTTATTGTTGTAGAAAGTCACAATAACTGATTGGCTTACTGCTTTCTCAAGGATCTTAGAGAGAAAAAGGAGGGTTAGGTATAGGTCTATAATTTGACAAAACCCCTGGATCAAGAGTGGGCTTTTTAAGAAGAGGTTTAATTACAGCTACTTTAAAGGACTGTGGCACATAGCCTTTTAATAAGGACAGATTGATCATATCTAGTAAAGAAGTGCTAACTATGGGTAAAACTTCTTTAAGCAGCCTAGTTGGGACGGGGTCTAAGAGACACGTTGATGGCTTAGATGAGGAAATCATGGAAGTTAGCTGATTAAGGTTGATGGGAGAAAAGCAGTCCAAATGTACATCAGGTTTTACAGTTGTTTCTAAGGTTCCTATGTTTGAAGATAAGTCAGTACCAACTGAGAGCAGGAGGTGCTGAATTTTGTCTCTAATAGTTAGAATTTTATCATTAAAGAAGCTCATGAAGTCGTTACTACTGAGGTCTATAGGAATAGATGGGTCAACAGAGCTGTGACTCTCTGTCAGCCTGGCTACAGTGCTGAACAGAAACCTGGGGTTATTCTTATTTTCCTCTATTAATGATGAGTAGTAGGCTGCTCTGGCATTACGGAGGGCCTTCCTATAGATTTTAAGACTATCCTGCCAGGCTAAACGTGATTCTTCCAGATTGGTGGAACACCATTTCCTTTCAAGCTTTCGCGATGTTTGTTTTAATTTGCGGGTTTGCGGGTTATACCATGGAGCTAACCTCCTCTGTCTTATCTTCTTTTTTAGAGGGGCGATAGAGTCGAGTGTTATTCGCAGTGAGCCTGCAGCACTATCAACAAGATGATCAATTTGGGAGGGACTAAAGTTAGCATAGGAGTCAACTGTTACATTGAGACATGGAACTGAATTAAATGCAGATGGTATCATGGATCCAAATGGTTTTTAATGGTTGAAGGTGTTTTCGGTGGGCAGCTGTGTAAACTGTGTAGCTGTGTTATGTCGTGAAATACTGTTTTCCAACGCATCCTGGACAACCTGGAAAATTAAGACTTGTTTCAAGTACAGGGAGACACCTGGAAAATATGATCGTCTAAGCTGACATGATCCAAGAAACGTTCACCCAAAACATATTTATTTGTCACAGTTACAGTATGTCTAAATGAATGAATGAAAAACAAGATTTTAACACTTAGCTAAACACTAAAGAAATCATTTTAATCGATCGCAGTGCATTGACTTTATTTTCTAGTTTTGGAACATGAATACATGTTTTTTTACTATCTTGTAACATTAATACAGAGATAACAGATAACAGTGCAGTATTAATATTGTCCACTTTACTGAACATAAAGACTGAGAATAGAGTATAGAAACTGTATGTCTGTGCATGTTATGAGCTCTTGAAGACCCTCTGAACCAGAAAAGAAGCGTCTGTCCTGTATGAGGACTACTTGAACAGATCCGGAGCTCTGCTGTATGACGTGACCTTTATATTTTCACTCTGTGTGGAGTCTGTTAAATGTGTGTTTACAGATAAAGCTCTCCCATGCAGTTGGAGTCTCTTTGACTCTGTGTGTGTGTGTGTGTGTGTGTGTGTGTGTGTGTGTGTGTGTGTCTGCTGGATTAAGAAGTTGTGTTGAGGTGAGGCGCCTGATGGTCGACCTCTTAATGTCAGCATGTTTAGCTTTGAGTCCCTCGCTGTCCGATCATCTGACGGCTGGTTTGTGACCAGTAGTGTTGTCCTGAGACGAGACTGACCCCAGACTCACACAAGAAGTGAGACGTCAGCGGCACATAAGTGCAACTGAAAACCCGACTCTTCAACCCACACAGACTCCATCACTGTCCTGTCTGCAACAGAAAGTCAGCGGACAAAACTAGTTCTCAGGTAGGCTGCATGAGGTGTATACAGGAAGAAAACAGCTGTTTTTAATGATCGGTTCATTGATTTTATATCTTGTCCACCGTAGCTCTGTATGCTCACAGTGAAACCAGAAAACTTGATCCACCATTCTAGATGGTTAATAAGCTCACAGCATTTAGACGACGGGGGATTTGTGTTGTGAGTTGGTTTGGATCGATACATTTGATCAAATGGAGGATCTATCCTGTGACAGACGAGTGACGGACATCAGAAACATTTCCAAAGATGTTGCTGGCGTGGATTCACCTTTTAGGTATAAAAGTCGCAGTTCAGTTAGTGTGGTATGCTAAATATTGGAAACAAGGATTTGGAATATAGATTTCCGAGGTGAGGTCACTGAGGGTTACTGCTGAAACAAGAAATCACTGATTGATTATTTAATCACTTAGCCAACCAGTGCAAAAATATCATTTGACATATTTTGAAAATTATCATAAAAAAAAAGAAATGCACCTGTCAAAATGTTTAGGTTAGGGTGCGTTTTTGGTTCCATAATATTATGAAATTCACACGAAATTCACACATGAAATACTTGTGATGTTTTTATTATTTAAGTGATAAATCAGATCAGATTTTGGCTCTGTTTGCTTTTAACAGGTAATTTTATCACTAATGACTAAACATTAATCATTTAATGTCTAAATAATTTAGATGAATCACTGATGAGTTCTGTGTGTTAAATTAAAATGGCCACATGTACTATGACTGGTACTACACGCAACTGCTACTACCACCACCACTAATAATAATTATATACTTTATTTCACTTATTTTGGAAAGTGCTTGAGTGCCTTGAAAGTCCTTGTGTTTAATATCAAATGGTCCTGTTCCTCTCGACCAATCACAGCCTCTGAACGCTGGGTGTGTGTGTCATGTGACCCAGCTGGCAGGTCAGATGGAGGAGCAGCAGAGAAAACTCAGAGTGGAAACACATTATAACAAACAGCTTTAATATTCAGCAGGAGAGTCGGTGCTGGGATTTCAGCCCTGGTCTGGATGCTGGTGTGAAGTCCCTGATGTGGAGACCTCCTGCTGGTCTGGGATCAGATCCCTCCAGGCCTTCATCTCTTTTCTAAAATCCCATTTCTGTGTGCTGTGTCCTCTGATCTGCTCTCGGCTCCAAAATCCCCCTCCACCACTTTCTCCCCGAAAACTCTCCCTGTAAATATACAGTATTCAGCTGCTGACCTTTGACCCTCAGCCAGTTAAAGTCAAGTTAAGTCAGTTTGTTAAATTAATTCATCCTTTTGTCTACAAATGTAAGAATACTGACAAACGACCAGAGCCTGAACCCTCTCACTGCCTCTGACCAACAAGAAAACAAAGATCTGTATAAATAGAGATTTAATAATACGGTTTAAAAGCTGTAAGCAGTAGGGCTGTAACTAATGATTATTTTCATTATCGATGAAAAAGGCAGTCCATCATGACGTCTTCAGATGTCTTGTTCTGTCCGACAAACAAAGATATTCAGTTTCCTGAGATGTAAAACGGAGAAAAGCAGAAACTACTTTTTATTTTCAGATCAGTTAATGTTCACTAGTTCTCCTTAAATAAATGACTTGACTTGATTATCAAAATTTCTGACGATTCTTTTTCTAATTGACTAATCGTTTCAGCCCTAGCAAGCAGCATGTAGTTGATAAATGGCCTAATTGATCCTAAATTGATATAGTATTGGTAATAGTTAAGTGTTTGTCTGTGCCAGCTAAACAGACAGGCGCAGATGCCTCGGGGGATTTGAACCAACAACCGTCATGGTGCTCGTGTCTTTTCCTTGCAGCGCTAATCTACCCCCCCCACCCCCCACTCACCCCCCCACAGACAAGGTGTTAGAGCCTCAGGTGCAGCCTGTGTGTGTGTGTGTGTGTGTGTGTGTGTTTGTAGGGCAGCAGCGCCTCAGTGTTGGGCCTATTTTCAGCTCCTTATTAACAGGGTGCTGCAGCTCTGTGGTCAGCTCAGTCTAAATGAAGCTGCTCTGCTGCTGCTGGACACGTTCCTGCAGACACACCCAACAGCTCTGCACGCCTCCACACAGAGGACGCACATCTGAGCACACGCACGGGTTAACTGTGAACACCACCCCTGTCCACATTCAGGGCTGAAGGTTTAAAATGATTACTTCCCATGGATAAAGTTTGATTTCAGTCTTAAAACTGAAGAGAATTCACCATAAAATGGTGTTTATTCTAATGATCAGCAGAACAACCATGCAGACTGGTGTAAGAGAGTTAGTGACAGGGAGGTTGACCCGTTTGGGTGAGTTGTTTTGGTGGTTAGCGTTGTAGTTTAACTTCTGCACTCGATGTTCCAGCTGTTGAACGCTGCTCTGCTCTCTGGTTAGGTGATGGAGACCTGGTGGATCCAGTTCACCGTAATAATTGGCTTTCTTCTTTGTACATATTGGCTTCCAGTTAGGGCTGCGTGTTGGTGTGAATGGGCTCCTATCCATCCAGTTAGCCCAAATACTTTTTCAGCTCTGCTGTTAAACCCACAGGAAGTGGGCAGACTCAAGTGGACAGCAAAAGTGTAAAAACTCAGAAATCCACATTAAAATAGAAACAGAAGGGACCCTGATTATTATTGGACCATCCAAACAGGTGTTTGGGGCTGTAGGTAATACCTGATGAGGTGGGAACATTACATACGTGTCGTGTACTCTGACACAGCATGGGGGAACACTGAAGAATATAACTGAAGAACGTGTTCTGGATCACAGTGAGTGCTGCTGCTGCTGTGGGCTCGGGCTGTTGATAGGTTGACAGGTGGAGCTGAGACCCAATGAGAGGCTCCTTCAGCCACTCACATGCTCCCAGCCAGGTGTGCAGTGGAAACAAAACAAAAACCGCCTAACACATAATGATGTGGTACCATACACGTCTGTAGGTGTCACCAGGTGCAGTTGATTACAGGCTGCTGGAGCTGAATGCTGAGTTACAGGACGAGGCTGTTTTCTTTGTTCTGCTTTAAAAACACACTTCCTTATTTTATTTGAGTCATTTTTACATTATTATTTATTAACATCATTTTATATCTAGACTTATACAATGTGCTTTGTAAATCTATTTTTATTTTAGCGACACTATTGCATTTTACTGTTTTACTTTTTTGTTTATATGTTTTCTATTTTATGTTTTATGAATAATATTTTTATAATTATATTTTTTATTTTTGTAACTAATTGTTTTTTATTTATTATTTTTGTCTTCATTCATTCTTCATTTGGTTTATATTTGAGTTTTAATATTATTTTATTTCATATAATAGTTTTATTTTTTGTCTGTATAATTAAATGTTTTAAATTATATTTTTATTTTCCTAAAAGTATTTTATTTTGTTTATATATAATTACATTTTTAATTATATTTTTTATTTTAGTAACAGTATTTTACTAAAGGCAACATTTCATGCAATGTAGAACACAATATAAATGAACTCGATTTATTCCAATAGGAATAAAACTAAGTACATAAATAAATGTTAAACAAAAATAAATAAGATAAATGTGATGTCAGTCCGCTGTGTTGGATCAGCTGCTCCGAAACTTGTGACCCAAAACTTTCCTCCAGCTCTGCAGCAGGACGTCTGTAAAGCTCATCATGGCTCTCTGCTGCTGTCACACCTGTCACCTGCTGATGGGATGTGATGACATGTTCTCTCTTTAATGTGACAGTCAGCGCAGCAGCAAGTATTCAGATCCTTTACTAATGTAAAGTACTGATAGTGTGTCTGTTCCAGGAGGAATCAAAATGAATAAACATAATGATCGTCGCTGTGTTGTGGAGTTAACGTTGCTCTGCTGCCTCACTAAACGTTTGGTTTGCAGGTCAATAAAAAATAAATAAAATACAAAAAGCAGCCAGGAGATTTTGACAGTGCCCTCGGACAGCTACAGTGCTGATCTCGAGTTAGTCTGATTCGGTCAGAGGAGGAAACAATGAGATGAAGGCTGCAGGTCAGAGATCACTTTATCATACTGCATCAGAGACCTGTGTGTGTGTGTGTGTGTGTGTGTGTGTGTGTGTGTGTGTGTGTGTGTGAGAAGAGGCTGATGTGCCCTGAAGGAGGACACAAGCCAAGAGGGGCACCCATGCGTGTTAAACACACACACACAGACAGTATGCTGCCAGCAGACTGCAGGGAGGTGAGGAGAACAGAAGGAGAGGTTAGAGAGGAGGAGGAACAGAGAGGATGCTGGGAAGGCGTGGGCGGGGCGCTCAGATGAAACAGAAAGGAAGGAGGAGAGGAGGGAAACGGGCTCTCTGTTCAGTGTACTGTCTGGATGGCGTGACCTCTGACCCCCCAGCGATGACATCACTTTTTTTGTAGGGCGAGCTAAAAGCTAAAATTGGCAGGTTTCCAATGGAAGTTCTGTATTGGACGGTTTTCAGGCAGATCTATAGTGAATGAAATAGATCATAGTCACACGACTTGTTCAAGTCAACACACTTTATACTATTTTTAAATCACACACACACACACACACACACACACACACACCCAGTAGAAGCAGAGGTGTGTTAAGGGCTCATTTTCTGCATAAATTAAGTGTAATGGGGGAAAAAGGTTTGGATGTGTTTTTCACTGACGAACAGAAAATAGCCGTTTTCATTATCCTTATTTTATCAAGTGAAGGTAGGAAACTGATATAAGCTGTTGTATGTCTCACTCATAGCTTCTTTGCTCCTTGTTGTTGAAATAATTAATGTTTCCTTTGTTAAAGCGACCCAGAGTGGTCAAACGTGCTTTATGATGTGTTAACTCATCAGTGATGACTCTCTGTTCGACAGACAGAAGAAGCTGTCTGAAGAATCACTGCTGGCTTAAGTAACTCGTCTGTGTTTCAGATTGTTTTATAGATTTGTTTTTATAGACACACAAATTGTTCAAAAACGTTCATAAAAAGTGGATGCAAATGCGGCTTATTATTATTCATAACAGTAATAGTCTGTTAACTTCCTGACAGTAAAACAGATCTGTCTGTAGCAAAATGTTAATCAAAATAATCATTTATTATTCTCATGTATGACTATTTAATATAGTTTTTTCTTTGATTGCTTGTAATTAGGGCTGCCCCTAATGATTCTTTTCATTATGCATTAATCTGCCGATTCTTTTCACGATTAATCGTTTAGTCCAGTGTTGGAAATTAGCGGGGGCAAAGGGCAAAAATGCCCCAAGAAATCTCAGATTTGCCCCTAAAAAACGTGATCAAGGGGCAAAAACTGCCCCCAAGATTTCGAGACAAAAAGAAGATGTTTAGGCCAATATCCCAATCCTACATTAAACCATCATTTTATTTTCATTCAATTCATTTAATTTCCATTTCTGTCTCTAACGAACACTCGCACAAACACCGCTGTTGTTCACACACTACTGTTGCGATACCTGCCTGGCAGAGGCCAGGTGATCCTGCACCTGCAGTGAAGTAGCTGCTGCAATGGACTGGTACCTCATTAAAGAAGCTCCACCTGTTACTGAAGAAAGCAATCGTAGCTCACCAACGCCACCCCCAGCAAATAACTCCAGGTTCAGACAGGAGGTGCCCGCTTCCTTTCAGTTCCCACGTTAACCAATCGGGCTGTTCAGCGCTGCAGAGCTCCGCGGCCGGCTCACACTCATTGATAATCTGATAATAACTGATAATCTATTGTAAACGATATTAATGAATGAAATTTCAAAATCTCCCCATCCACTGTATTTATTAGAAATAGTATCACTGCTGTTTGTGATTGTGTTTTTTAAATTACGTACTTATTCCACATGATTGCACACTTCTCTGTTATGTTATTTACTCATGCACAAGCTGGTGATTACTCTAACATTATGCATTTTAATTTGGGCTTATTTCACATTAAAAACAGCAACTTTATGCACTGATTATTATGTTTGCCCCCACAATTTTAGAAAAGCCCTTTTGCCCCCGAAATAATTTTTAACTTCCTACGCTGGTTTAGTCTATAAAATTCTCATCAGTTTCCCAAAGTGACGACGTCTTCAAGCTGCTTCTTTTGTCCAAACCCCAAAGACTCTTCACTTACTGTCAGAAAGGACAAAGAAATGCAGCAGATCCTCACAGTGAAGCAGCTGGAAGCAGCAGGTGTTTGACCTGAAACCATTCATCGATTATCAAAACAGTTGGCAATTCATTTTCTTCTGATGGACTAATGGTTGCAGCTCTGCTTGTTCTCGTAACGATCTGTTCACTTTCTTGTAACTTGACATATTCAGTCTTCTGTGGATCTCAGTGGTCGTGCTTTTTCTCTCTGTAGTTAAACAGACTGTTGAGTTTCCCTCCTCTTCCTCCTCTCCCTCCTCTTCCTCCTCTGTCTCCTCTGATCCTCTGTCTTTTATGGTCATCCCCCCCCCCCCATTTGTATTCATGCTGATGGAGAATCTGGGTGGTTCTTTGTGTTTCAGTGTGTTTTAGAGGGGTGGGGGTGGGGGGTGATAAAGACATCATGTGAATTTTGTGTGACAAGCGTTGGAAACAGCAGGGCAGGTCTGTGTCTGTTCCCCGACACCAACAGCTTCAACCCTTTTATCACATCAAACATCTCCGAGAGTGTTTCATCAGTAGTCATTCACTGTATTTACATTTTGTGAGGACCTCCTTTATATTAGGGCTGCTCGATTATGGCAAAAATCATAATCAGGATTATTAAACACGATTACTCAGTGAATTCATTGAACTTTTTAAAAAAACTTGTCTTTTTTACAGTGAACTTTAAATATAATTCTACCAAAAAACAAATAAATAAAACAAAAACCCAGATTGTCTTGTTTCCATAATCGTTGGAAGCCAAGATCGTAATTGAAAATAAAATCTGACAGAGCAGCTGCTCCAGGTGTGTTTGCTGCCCCTGGTGGTCGATACGACAGAACTCTGAGACCTGGATTATCAAAACACGCCACAGGAAACTTCAGGCGTCGCCAGATTAACCAAAATCTATGGAGTTTAGTTCCATTTTGCTGATTAAAAACTCATTAAGCTTTTAGGCTCACACTCGTTCAGCCTGCTGGAAGAAAAACAGATGAAATAGAAGTTTTATTTCATTACAAATTTGCAAAAAGCTTCCCCCAAAAACCAGAAAACCGAAAAATTCAAATGAATCAATACGCATTTGCTCTCTGTCCCTCTTGCTGAGGTGGAAACAGATTTAAGTGATGAAAGGTCAAAGTGGGTCAAAGATGATCCTGATCATCGACTGCAGGCATTCACTGAGTCTGAGTCTCTTGGAGCAGTTTTTCCTCGCCGGCCTGTCGGCAGCTTTGTTTTCATGTGGTCTCTGATGAACCCAGCTCCCTTTGTGTTGGCGGCGGCGCTCGTTGTCGGGACAGGAAGTGCTCAACGTTTTGATTGACTTCACTGGTTTCCCACAGAGAGCAGATCACAGAGCGCCGGCTTCCTCTCCCTGCACCACTTTCCCCTGAAACCTTGCAGCCTGATCTGATCCCAGGTCAGACCCTCTGCTCTGGGTCCTGGTCAGCAGCTGGAGGACTTCCTGTGGTCTTTGAGCAGGGAGGTCCTCGTATTGATAGTGTAGGTGTCCAATCAATGTTGTTGTTTGTGGTTACTGGTGCTGGACTTTACAGAGCTGATGTGACGCTTATTTGGATTAGAGCTGAAGTGATAAATTGATTAGTTGTTTGACAGAAAATTCATTGACTGTGATTTTAATAGTCAATCGTTTCACTTGTAAGACTGGTTTCAGCTTCTACATGTGAATATCTGCTGCTATCAGACGTTTCACTATCTGTTCATCTGCTGATTATTTTCTTGATTAATTAGTTTTCAGATGTTGTCAGTTGTTTTGTCCCAAACCCAAAGATGTTCAGTTCACTGAGATGTTAAACGAGGAAAATCAGCAAAGCTTCGCATCTGAGGAGCTGAAACTATCAAATACTCAGCATTTCTACTTGAAAACATGAGTCATCGATTATCAAAATGCAGCTCTAGATTAATGTCGATTTAAAATAATGATCATTAAATGCAGCCCGAATTTGGATCCCTATTAGCTGTTACCTTGGCAACAGCTCCTCCTCCTGGGATTTAGAAAGTGTGACCAGTCTACATGTTTGTTACGTACAGTTAATATTAGCTCCATCAGAATCCTGCCGTACAGGACGTACAAACCCTCCATCTGATGAAGATCACATTTATTTTTATTTTATTTTGCATGAACAGTTAGTTGTTTTTCCCCTCAGGTGTAAGCGCAGAGGATTCTGGGTAGGGAGTGGCACTGACACGCTGCAGACACGATGGCGAAGCTCAGATATTAACTCGAGTGGCTCTGATGTACCCACCCGACCCCCTCCCCCACCCCAGGGCGACGCCTCGCCATCTGGGTCGACAGGGAGACGAGAAGTCCCTGCCAGACAGTCTTTTGGGACAAAAATACACACAAGAAGGCATCTTTAGAGTGAAATGGCTCAGGGACGCTGTGTTTCAGGTGATCCATCATACACCTGATCTCTGCACAGAGCGTTAAAACTCTGGAAAGTTAAGGAAAAAACTTTTCCTGTTTTTTAAAGATCGTCTAATATATGGAGCTAGTTTCATCATTAACTAAAAAGCTGGTAAAACGCTTGCATTGTTAAATTCATTCAATTATGAAAAATAAATCTATATTAATGGAAATTTATTCTGATTAATTTTAACCTAAGATACTTTTTAAAATCAGATTTAAGTGGACCTCTAGATGCTGGTAGTATTGTAAAAGTCACACTAAACATGTTTGATCAATATGTTTTTCTAAAGATACGTTCCACTGATCAACATGTCGTCTGACTTCAGTTGAAGCTTTTTCATTTCTGCATTTAAGAAAAAACAAAGCAGTAACAGGAAGTAGCCGCATTTTCGCACATGAGCAGAACAGCTTGGGTTTCTGGTTTTGGGTCGGGCAGCGACAGGTACGATGATCAGCAGGTGAACAGTAGGAGTACGGTGAAGCACGGTGGTCTCCAGATGAGTGAGGGGGCTGCTGTCTCTTAAACTCTCCCACCTCCAACACAGTGTTTCACAAAACACACACAGTTGCGGATTATTTTCTAGTACTCACAGTAAAAGCTTATTTTAAATTTGCAGCGGATGTCGTTGTGTTTTCTAGTTGAGAGAAACGTGTGATCTGCGTTGTTTCACCTCTGAAATTGTTCTAGAAAATTGATCTTGAGTTCTGGACGGCTCGTCGATCAGGGGTTCCCAACCTCTGGGTCAGGGCCATGCAGGGGGTCTCAAGATAAATGTGAGGAGTCGTGAAATTACAGGCTCGGAAATAAAAACTATTCTGACTCTAATCTTTACCTTTTTTTGTTATAAACTCGAGTTTTACCTTTTCAGGGCTGTGAAAACAAGTCAAATCAACAGCCAGAGAAAAGAACATTTAGTTAGATTAAATTCAACTCAGACATATGTAACCTGTGATAAGCAGACAGGTGGTTGGGGGTGGACACCGCATCACTTTAAAGGGTCAGAAGGCAAAAGGACTTCAAACCACAGCTGTAGATGGACGTGGGGCCACTTAAAATATCTGAAAATATATGTATAAAATTACACCTGGAGTCATAGTTTGCTTAAATACTTGTGCTTTTATTTCTGGAATATCAGAGGTGTAGTCTGGGTAAAAGTTGATGAATTTAGAGTAAAAGATTTAATCTACATGCCAACGTGTTTGATAGATTGATTATTTGGATGTTAAACTTCAGAACTGCAGCCAGAAAAAAGCAGGGAGGAAGAATATTTTAGGCTGATGGAGGAGAACAGGAAGTCATGGAAACATGAGTGGTGACCTGCAGTCTGTGTGATGGTGTGCTGCCCCCTGCTGTATGTCTGTGGTGGTGTTTCTGTCCACGTCAGTCTGCTGGGTTTCCTTTAGTGGGCTCTACTGGGTTCACAGACTTTACTCTTGCTGAAATAATTAGTTGTTAAATGAGTTAGTTGATGTTTGAGTTTGGTAATAATTCCATGTTATTGTTTATTGCACTTTCAGCTCTTAAGTGGAATTTTAAAGCCATTTTAAATTTGAACAAATTCGGTGCAAGGTTCTGTTAGGGAGCCAATAAATAAACAATGAAAGCCATCAGGAGAGCAAGACCCCAAAATGAAATGCTCTGTTGTAACGTCAGCTACAGGTCGGTACTGATATTCTCTTTACAGCCCCGTTATTTTAGCCTGTATCAGTCTCCATGTAGTCAGAGTGTCCATCAGCAGGGAGTGAATGAGCTTTCAGCAGCACCATGGATGTACAGACAGCTGTCACTGGATCACTGTAATACTGAAGAACAGTTAGAAACAGCTTCTGCAGCCTCTTTGTTCTCTCTGGACGTTTGTTCTGGATGGACATCACAGATAATGATCTCTGGAAGTGGAAGTCACACTGAATGTGTTTCATGTCTTTGAGTTCAGATCTGACTGAGTGAGGAGGAGGAGGAGGGAGATGTTTGCTTCAGATTCACCTCCTGCAGTATCTTTGCCTCCCCTTCAGCTCTCTGGCGCCCCCCTGAGGAGGCTTTAGTGTCTGCCCTGCTGAATGTCTGTCTTTTACAGACCAGATCCTGTCCTTTCAGCAGGGTTAAAATGTTGTCCTGATAAATATCAATAAAATATTGCTTTATTTTTGCCTCTAGATTTTCTATATGATTCATAATGTAACAAGTACATAACAGATCATGAACATAATGAAAAGAAAAAGGCAGAAAAGGAATTTTGTAATGCAGCACTCAGCTGACAGGTCCAGTGGAGTCCAGCAGGGGGAGCCACCTCCACAGCCGTGCAGCTGACTGGGCTGTAAAATAACAGACTGACCAAATCCTCACACACAAATACACAACAGTTAACAAAATGATCTCAAACCAAAACACAGCAATAAAACCCCACATTTTCTATGTTAGAAAACCTGAGACAATTCTTTAAATATTACCTGACCCACAACCTGGGAGGACTGGAGACCTGGGTCCTGTCAGGTCCACCCGAAGACGTCTGAACACACACACACACACACACACACACACACACACACACACACACACACACACACACACACACACAGACACACACACACAGATCCGGAGTGTGAGTCCTGGGTTTGAGTGTGTGTAGTGAGCGATGTGTAAAAAGCAGCAGGGTAAATTTAGAAGGAGGCCGTCAAATCTGAACCTGTCAGCTGCTATCACTGTCAATGCAAACACTCAGTCTGCACGGCTGGACTGCCTCCCTGTGAGCGTGTGTGTGAGCGTGTGTGTGTGTGTGCGTGTGTGTGTGCGTGCAGCCTGACTCAGGCTTTAATAATGAGGCGCTCAAACAGCAGCACACCCAGACGGAAGCTAATTGGTGCAAACTGTCCAAAATGTAATTCACTTTAATGGAAGCTGCTTCTGTCTGTCGTTGTGTCTGTGGGTGGTTCAGGTCCAGTTGGTTGTATTTTGCTGTACAGAGTAGTGAAGTGGGAGGAGATGCCAGTTCTGTAAACTCCAAAATGATTTCCTCAGACTTTTTTTTTTTTTAGGCTTTTCCGAAGTCAAGACAGCCAGTATCAAACACACCGCTTCAGATGCCATTGTTTGTTTACATTCCTTAGCACCTCCTTCCTGTTGACGTCACGCTGGTCGTGAAAGACGACAGGCTGTGATTGGTCGGGGATTAGTCTGTCATGTCTCTCAGCCGAGTCACAGAAAGAATTTCTGACCCAGTGACTGTTAACAGACAAAAATCTGGTGAAGTTCATTCTGACGGACTACAGCCACACACAACTCTGACAGCTCACGTATCACATGTGAGTGTTGTATTAAGAGAAACTTGAAATAATCCTTTGTCAGTGACAACCAAATTATATTTAGTCCTGGTAGCGTCCGTCTTTTGTCTGTAGCGCCACCGCCAGGTCGAAACAAACAGCTGGGCCTCCATGAAATGTCCTGATCTCCTTCCTGCTCTCCAGAGGATGAACCCTTTATATTTTAATGGCCTTTCAACTAGCGCCACCTTCAGGACAAACTTTACATTCATAGCTCCACTGCTGGTGAGAAACGGTATAGGATGTTGTTTGAGATTGAGACGGCTGTAACAAACACAGCAGCCTCTAGGGGGCGCTAGGAGAAACTACAGACTCTTTGTTTTGATTGGACGTTGGTGTTATGATGCTTTTAAGGAAAAGTCTTTTTTTTTTACTGTGTAATTAGATTTTAATATTTACTCTGTGGAATTGCTTTTAAAATCAAAGTTTTGGGTGGATGTGTCACATCATGTGGCTTGAAACGAGCAGCAGTCCTGGTTTATAAAGACAGTTTGGATCCTTTATAATATGAAGAACTTCATCATAATCTAATATAACGACGACAGAGAGCTTCTTTTTCCTCTCTCTCCTCCTCACTTCACACATATTCTCTCATCTCCTCCTCACCCTGAATGACTAACACACACCGAGGAGGAGAGAGACAGTGTGTGTGTGTGTGTGTGTGTGTGGTAGACGCGCAGAGAAACGGTGCAATTAAAAGCCGGCAGATAGAGACGAACAGATAAGAGTGACGGACCGACTCACTCTGTAGTTTCAGTCTCAGGAGGAATCTCTCAGCTTCCTGTCGTCTCCGCCCAGGACCAACTCTGCCTCATTATCTCACACACACACACACACACACACACACACACACACACACACACAGTGATCAGACAGGCGGCTGGCTCAGAGGGAGGTCGTCGTGCGTTCAGTCTGCAGAGGTTGTTGGTTCCTTGCTCATGGGCTCCTCAGCATCCGCACTAACTTCTGTTTGACTTGCTGGTGTTTGTTTGTTGAGTTTTTAATGAGTTAAATCAGCTCAGTCTTGTCCTCATGTTTGTACGAACTTTGACTTAAAAAAACAAAACAGAATCAGTTCATCATTTAAAGTCTTTTCTCAAGAAAAAACACCAAACATTTTCTGGTTTCAGCTTCTCGCCTGTGAAGATCTGCTGCTGTTCTGTTTTTATTGTTGTGAACTGTCTCTGTCTCTTGATAAACTGTAATGGACAGTGATGATTGATTTCTAGACTGTAAACTATCTAAAAAAATAATTGATAATGAAGATAAATGTTAGGTGCAGCAGTGTGTAGTTTAAGGCCGACTGTGTACGCCAAACACAGTCACACGATCGATTGATTGGTCGATCAACAGAATAGTAATCGCCAACTTTGTTTGTGGTTCAGCCTCCTCAGCTGTGAAGTTTTGCCCGCCATCTGGTGCTTGGTGGGTGTTAATTTCGGACTCTGTAATTGACTAAACAATTCATCAGTTAATAGAGAAAATAATCAGATTAATCAGTGATGAAAATAATAATTAATTGCAGCCGTAAATCAAAATACTGCTTCACAGTTTCTACCTGCCACCTGTTGTAAAGCTTCACCGTGTGTTATTACTACCTGTAGCAAGGCTGCAGGCTTGTTGACTGTCTGAGGTCGAGGAAACACACAAACATCTGGACTGATCCTCAGGTTCACAGACGATAACAACTTTTCCTTTGACTTCAGTCTGACGTCGTGTTAGCTGTTTCCTGTTCGGGACAGGACGGGGGGGTCTTCAGTGGACACAGAAGCTGTGGTTTGTCCAACGATGTCCACTTATAAGAACCTGTGCAGCTGCAAACATCTCATCCACATCTGGAGACAGTTCTGGAAGGCGGCCTGAAGCTGCTGATCGCTGCGCTGGATTCAACTAAATGTCTCCAGACTCTAAAATCTCTGGAAACCAGTTGATAAATGAAATAATCGAATGTCATTTTAATATTAAACCAGATGTTTACGTTGGTGAACTGCTGCTCCTTTCCTCTTCCTCCATATCCTCCTCTTCTTCGTCCTTTCTCCCCATGTTCATCTTTCTTCTCTCTTCCTGTCTTTTCCTCTTCCTCCATCTTTCCTCCCCACCTGACTCCTCCTCTTCCTCTTTTTTGTCCTCCCCTTCCTCTGGTCCTCTGCTCTTCCTCCTTTCCCTCTTCTTTTCTCCTCCTCTTCCTCTCCTCCACATCACTGACTCTGTCATACATCACTCTACCTTCCCTGAGTATACACCCCCACTCTCTCTCTCTCTCTCTCTCTCTCTCTCTCTCTCTCTCTCTCTCTCTCTCTCTCTCTCTCTCTCAACCCTCCTCGTTTCCGATGAGTCATGTGACCAACCTCTCTCGCCCCCACCCCCCTCTCCCTGGAGACCAATCACACCCCCACAGAGGAAAGCTTAACACACACACACACACACACACACACACACACACACACACACACACACACACACACACACACACACAAAACGCACAACGGCACTCGCTCGCCCCGGCTCTCATCACCATCACACTGTCAGTGCAGAGAGAGAGAGAGAGAGAGAGAGAGAACGCAACAGGGAGAGAGGAGGAGAACGAGGGAGAGAGGAGTCGCGGCGAACGCCTGAGAGGAGGTCAAGTGGGAGAGGAATATATTCTACCAGAAGAAGGAGGAGGAGGAGGAGGAGGAGGAGGGGTCAGCGGAGAGGAGGAGGGGGGAGGTTCTCCCTGAATGAAGGAAGAGCTCTGGGAGTCGTTTCCTCCCCGCCGCGATGGAGCGACACGAGGAATGAGGGCGGATGGTGAGAGCAGGGAGCAGCAGCAGCAGTGGAGGAGGAGGTGGAGAGGCTGGAGGCGGAGGAGGAGGTGCAGGGGGAGCCACGGCCGGAGCCGGGTGGCGCGGGAGGAGCCGGCAGCGCTCCCAGAGGAGGCGGCTGTCGGCCAACTGCCCCGGCGCCGACAAGATGTCCCCCGGCATGAAGAAGGTGGAGTGTTTCTCACCCATGCTGTGCCACTGCAAGGTGGCCTGCACCAACAGCACCATCTCCCTCATGTTCGGCTGCAAGGTGGGTGGAAACATCTGGACACCTGCCGGCGGTTGGGGGGGGTCCTCAGCAGAGTTAGGTGTCTCGCGTGGGGGGGCATGAGTGAGGTCACAGCGAGGGCGTTGTTTGTTTATAAAACTGGTGAAAAATTAAAAAGTGGAAATCCAAAGAGTTTGTCCTCCAAAGATTTTCACTGAAGGTAAAACGAGTGTCAGGAGATTACTCACACGGCTGCAACGATTACTTTCATTATCGATTTAATCTGCCAGCAGTCTTCACAATTAATCGTTTGGTTTGTAAAATGTCACAAAACAGTGAAACGTGGTCATTAATGAGTCAGAGGTGACGTCTGTTTCCTGTCACATAAGAAGAGAAGCAGCGAATCCTCACGAAACTGGTTAACTGACTTAACCGGTTGATCGATTATTGAAAGAGTTGCTGATTTCTGAGTTTTCTGTCGCTCAACAGATCAATCGTTTCAGCTCTGATCAGTATATTCTGAGCATTTTAATTTCTTTCTTTTACAACTTGGGTCTTATTTTGGTAGTTTTATCCGTCATTTCTCTCAGGAACAGTAACTCTGTACTCACCAAATCTGGGAACATAAATTTGGCAAAAATTCTTTTTTTAGTCCTTAAAAGTGTCAAGCGCCAAAAGACTGGATCCTACACTTCCCATAATGCATCCTAATTGCTGCGTTTGTCTGTTTTTAAAAAAGCAGAAACCCAAACTGAAGTCTTGTTAAAGGCAGCGTCATCCCTTTAAACACAGCCTCAACACATTTTCAGTGCAGGCAAACGTATTAATCAGAATATTCAGAGCATTAAAACGTGACAGTCAAAGAAAGCCAAGGTTACTGGTTAAACTGGCAGTTTCCTGTATCTGAATTAAAGGATCTTTCTGGTTTATTTTAACTTGCTCTTAGGTGCTTTCACACCTAACATGCTTGGTTCGGTTCATTTTTGATTTATGAGAAAATCCTTTAAAAGATCACCACAAATGTGTTGACAAACTTGAAGCCTGTAGGTTTGTCAGCTCCACCAACACAACGTTAAAACCTGAACACTGATGCTCCATCACAGCAACAACACTGCTGCTGCTGCATGAGACAACATTTACCTCAGCAACAGAAACAGGTTTCTTCCTGCTGCTTAACTGAAATATCAAAAATAAAATTGGCACCAGAGCAGAGGTGGATAGACGCTAAATATGAAGTAAGGCAGAAATCAGACTTGTGTGGGTGAGACAGAGAAATACTGCAGGGCAGTGAACGCATCGGAGAGCAGAGAGACTAAAGCTGTGTCAGACAGAAACACAAACGAGCTCAGAATCAGAAATCGTTTCATTCAAACCCTTAAAATGGTCAAAATTTAAACCAGATTCTGCTTTGCGCCTGTCAGACAACAGCTGAGGGGGGAGAACCCTGTCAGCTTGTTGTCACTGAGCGCCTGTGTTTACCGTTTGACCCAACGCGACACGATAGGCCGCCCGAGCCGCTTGTCATCTCTGCTTCAGTGAACCGACCAATCGGAGGCTCCGATTGCAGCAGCGCTGAGGCGTGATTGGCTGGTGGGGAGCATCAGTGGCAGGCTGGCAGGCACGTGCATGTGTGGTCAACATGTGCTCTGCAGGGAAACACCAACTAACCAAACACACACACACACACACACACACACACACACACACACACACATCAGATCTGCTGATGGAGGGTCAGCTGATCAGGCTTCACTCTGCACAGTCTGATACATGTCTGCACAAATCAATGAAATCTGTTTAGCAGGTTTGAGATATTGATATCAGAGTAAACATTACCTTATATGTTGGTTTAGATATCTGGATTCAGACTGGCTGTGTTCAAACAGCTGATATCAATCAGATTTTAACCTGATCAAAGCTGGAGTGTGATAATATGAATATTTGGCCTCAGATGGATCATGTCCCTGTCAGTCGTGTGTGTGGTTTAGTGTGTTTAGATGCGTTCTCCACGATGCTCGATTAGAACACACACACTGCTAACCTTCATCGCTGCGTCTATAGAAAAGGAGTGATTGGTCGTCTCATCTAAAACTGTCTGAGACATCCTGCATGTTACTCTGAGTGTTCATACGTCAGTTTGTCTTCAGCTGTGTCTTCTCAGGTTATTATTACCTCTCAGGTGAGATCACAGGAAGCCAGAGCAGCTAACAGAGTGTGAGAGGAAGCACCCGAGGACTCTTCCTCCTTAACCTTTATAAATCTGTTAGGGTTAGGAGAAAGAAGGCCTCTGAAGTACTCGAGTCCACTTGAAATGAACCTCCCAGTTGACCTCCTGCCCCCGGCCTCTGATTGGACAGTCACACAGCGTTACAGTATCATATGGAGAGCTGCGTTGACCTCTGAACCCTCAGACACCAGAGCCGCTCAGATTACTGCTGCCCATCCTGCGTGGATCTGGATTTGATTGGGATCTATTGTTAATCTGAGGGATTGGGAATCTGACACTCTTAAATCTCAGACTGGAGGTTAGATGGTCAGATGGAAACGCTCCCACAGCGCCTGCGATTAACCGCTCGGCTGTAACTTCATCTCTGTGACAGTTTGATCGCAACTAGTCTTAATTAAGTCCCATTGATCAGCTGCCATCGACCGCTTTCACTTCCACACACTCGATAGATTGTGCCAGAAGTTATCAATTGTGGAGCTGCTGTCATTTATAAACCTGGCCATGTTTCAAACATTCAGCTGAAATGAATTCACGTGGGATCAGAATGTGTTCTGATTTAAAGACATGGACCCTAATACGTGTTTACATGGACCCTAATATTCCACTAATAATGGGAATAACAGCCCAGTCAGAATAAAAAGGCCTCATGTGACCACCTCAGTCAGAAGAGACCGACCTGATCCGGCTCGATTGGAAACCGTTGATAATCTGTTCAGTAGGAAAATATTAGCACCTAATAACCATGTAAACACTTAATCTGATTGTTTCTCTCTGGTTGGAATAAATATATTCTTTCTGCTCATGTTTGCTCCACGTGGGGGAACATCAGGAGACGTGAACGAGTTTCCAGGAGGAACAGAAACCAAACTGCTCTGTGGCTGAAACAACTTAACAGATTTAAGGATTGTTGAACGCCTCGATGGTCGAAAGACTCCAAACAACGAGTCGTTCAAACAAGAGTTTGAGAAGATAAACAACGGTCACAGCGGGCGGAGCCACTTTGCACATGTAGAAGTTATATTCTGATTAAATGCTTCGGGGCATGTAAACGCGCATCTTATTGATCCCTTTATTTAGCGTCCATGTAAACCGTTAAGGTGGAATCTCTAATCAGAAGGATTTCAGTCGGGCTGAAGAAATATTGTCCGTGTAAGCGCAGCTAGTGATTCAAATTCTTCTGATCCAGTCGCTGCAACATGTTTGATCTTTACAGCTTGAGTCAGGACCACAGATGTCACCGAGCAGGAGAAATCATAAAAAACGGTGAAACAGCACAATGTGCCGTGAGTTTAGGATGATAAAGTTTGAGGTCAGAGGTTGCAGCTCAGTGTCTCCTCTCGCTCTCTGTAGAGTTTACAGGCCTTGGTGTCTTTGAGATCCTTAGATTCCTCAGTTTCTACATCTTTTCTGCACAAACTGCGTCATCAGCTAGCAAGACAAACTTTTTCATGGATGAAGTTTCTGTTGTGGAACATCTGAGAAGTCTTTTGCTGTGATTGGTAGTGAATTGTAATGATAGTCTACCTGTTTCTGTATTTATTCGGTGGTTCAGTATGTGCTCCTTTCAGACTGTCAGGACTGAAACAGTCTGTGTGAATGTTGGTGGAAATAATCATTAAGTGTGGGCTGTCTGGTCTTCTCTAGTCTCACCTATAGGTTTCAGTAATCTGTTGTCTGTTCACAGTTTAGGCTGAAGTTCACACTACAGCTGTCACTTTTTCAAAATGTCAGATGAGGTTGTACAGGTGACGTTGCTCCGCTGGTTTCTGGAGCCTCACCTGTGTGTGCTTCCTAAGGTGTGTTGTGGTTGTAGAGTAACAGCTGCTTGAGTCTGATCTTTCCAAACTGTGTTTCTCAGATGCTTCCGTGTCGTCATTATCTGATCAGTTCAGCTTTGCTCGCTAGCGTCCTCGTCCATTTTTATTGATTCGTCATCAGACGATAGCCAGTGGGTTCTGAGATTGCATTTCGGCCAATTCCTTCTGCCTGTTTTGCTCTCCAAACGGACTGTTTACCTGCATGCAACCAATGCCCTCTCAAACGTGATTGGTCAAAACTACTCAGGCTACAAATGGAAACCAGAACGCTTCCAGAACCGATTCCAGTATCTTGTCTCTTGCCTACAGATTCTGCATTCATATGAAGATGTCTGTTTATAGAGATTAAGCTGATGGTAATTTACAAATTTCAAGAGCGCCCTCTGCTGGACCACACAGCAAACTACTTCAAACGTTCTGTTACGCTTATTGGCTATAAAGTTTGAATTTAAAGAGGTCATTACAGTTTGAATAATTCATTTTCTTATGGCAGGGCTGTTGGATTAAGTTACATTAGATTTAGCTAAGTGGACCTAATGAACTGGCTACTGAGAGTGTGTGTTTTTGTATATATATATGTATATATATATATATATATATATATATATATATATATATATACACACACACACACACACACACACACACACACACACACACACAGTGGGGGAAATAATTATTTGATCCCCTGCTGACCTTGTAAGTGTACCCCCTTACAAAGACATGAACAGTCCATAATATTTATGGTAGGTTTATTTTAACGGAGAGAGACAGAATATCAACAAAAAATCCAGGAAAAAACATTAAATAAAAGGTTATAAATTAATTTGTATGTGATTAAGTGAAATAAGTATTTGATCCCCTACCAACCAGCAAGAATTCTGACCCCCACAGACCTGTAATGTGCCCATGAGGCACACAAATTAGTCCTGTCCCTTTAGGAAAGTACTCCTTATCTCAACTCGTTATGTGTATAAAAGACACCTGTCACAGAATCAATCACTTCCATTCAAACCTCTCCACCACCATGGGCAAGACCAAAGAGCTGTCAAAGAACGTCAGGGACAAGATTGTAGACCTGCACAAGGCTGGAATGGGCTACAAGACCATCAGCAAGAAGCTTGGTGAGAAAGAGACCACTGTTGGCGCGATAATTCGAAAATGGAAGAAATACAAGATAACAGTCAATCGCCCTCGCTCTGGAGCTCCATGCAAGATCTCACCTCGTGGGGTAAGGATGATTCTGAGAAAGGTGAGGGATCAGCCCAGAATTACATGGGAGGAGCTTGTTGCTGATCTCAAAGGAGCTGGGACCACAGTCACCAAGAAAACCATTGGTAACACGCTTCGACGTAATGGATTGAGATTCTGCAGTGCCCGCAAGGTCCCCCTGCTCAAGAAGGCACATGTACAGGCGAGTCGAGTTGGAGTTTGCCAATGAACACCTGAATGATTCAGAGAAGGCTTGGGAGAATGTGATGTGGTCAGATGAGACCAAAATTGAGCTCTTTGGCATCAACTCGACTCGCCGTGTTTGGAGGCAGAGAAATGCCGAATATGACACCAAGAACACCACTGTCAAACATGGAGGTGGAAACATTCTGCTTTGGGGCTGTTTCTCTGCTAAAGGTATAGGAAGACTTCACCGCATTGAGGGGCTGATGAACGGGGCCATGTACCGTAGAATCTTGGATGAGAACCTCCTGGCCTCAGCCAGAACACTGAAGATGGGTCGTGGATGGGTCTTCCAGCATGACAGTGACCCAAAACATACGGCCAAGGCAATAAAGGAGTGGCTGAAGAAGAAGCACATTAAGGTCCTGGAGTGGCCTAGCCAGTCTCCGGACCCTAATCCCATAGAATATCTGTGGAGGGAGCTGAAACTTCGAGTTGCCAAGCGACAGCCTCGAAACCTTCAGGATTTGGAGAATATCTGTAAAGAGGAGTGGACCAACATCCCCCCTGAGATGTGCGCAAACCTGGTGACCAACTACAAGAAACGTCTGACCTCTGTGCTTGCCAACAAGGGTTTCTCCACCAAGTACTAAGTCACGTTTTGCTTGAGGATCAAATACTTATTTCACTTAATCAAATACAAATTAATTTATAACCATTTATTTAATGTTTTTTCCTGGATTTTGTATTGATATTCTGTCTCTCTCTGTTAAAATAAACCTACCATAAAAATTATGGACTGTTCATGTCTTTGTAAGGGGGTAAACTTACAAGATCAGGAGGGGTTCAAATAATTATTTCCCCCACTGTATATATATATATATTATATATATATTTGCCTTTGTTTGATAGTTGAGGGGAGGGACAGAAATGGTGTGCTCCGTAGACCACTGGGATACTGGGGTGCCTGAAATTTAAGTAATAAAATAATTGACATGTAAGCTTTGTGTGATTTTAGAGACAGCAGCTGATTGACAAACACAGGAAAGGTGCTACAGAGACCCAAAACAAACATGGACGACATGAAGAATTTACATCCTGCAGAGGGATATTACTCCTCGCTTGGTTGTTCCCATCTTCTTCCTTGTGTTTCTCTTCATCACATCCCTGAATCATCCAGAAACCTCCTCCTCCTCCTCCTGAACATCCTGCTACATCCGCTCCGTGGTGATGCTCCTATTTATAGCAGCATTTGGCAGGCAGGAGTCGGCACTGTGCCTCCTCCTTCTCCTCCTCATCTCTTTGAGAGCTGTCGAGGAGGAGGAGGAGGAGGAGGAGGAGGCTCTCTTCAGGCGGACAGTGTCATCACTGGAAACCTCCCCGCTGCCTCCTACATCCACATTTACATCCAGAGTGAGTGGGCTCAGCGTCTCGCTAAAGGACTCTCTGACATGTAGCTGCTGCAGCGCTTGAACCTGTGATCTGTTTACAGGACGATCACCGTGTCCACATCACCACCCTTTTCTCTCTACAGCTTTAAAACTTTTTTAAATGTTTAATATCAGGCACCGATGGCGCTGAAGTGTCAACAATTCAGAATAACGTAGAGGAGCCAGAGTGCAGCTTTCATCTTGTTTCGTGGCACAGAAGCAGACAGATTTAGCCTGTGTGGGCTCAGACAGCGCAGTGCTGTGACCCACAGTAACCTGACTGTTCACTCACTTCCTGCTCTCAGTCAGTAATCCTGGGCTTCTTTGTGTTTGGGCTTGTTTTTCCTTCGAGTGTCGTGACGGCTCAGTTCGCCTGCAGCCTCCTGATGCTTCTCCATCTGCTGCTCTGTGTTCATGCAACATTCAGATAGAGCTGCACATTTGTGTTTCTGTAGATTAGGTTACCTAAAAGTCACATCAAGATTTGATGAAGCAGCTGGAGGGATGTGAAGTTATTTGGCTGATGAAAGCATCCACAGCAGCTTATTGAGCATGTGGTTGGGGATCACGAAATAAATTTGTTAACAAGCTTTTATTTGTTGTCTGTGTTGCCTGAATAACCCCAGAACTTATAGTATTTTCACCTGGGATATTTATCTACTGGCTGTCACATTAACTAAATGTATCTGAATTACAGGCGCTAAAAATCTCGGGATCCTGTAGGTGTTGCAGCCGGGAAACAGAACCAGATCTTGGCAAGAATTCCCAAGAAATAACAGGATCGTAATTCCCACTGTTCAGCTAAACAGAGATGATTGAATGGTTGTGTAACCACTGTGTTCTGTTAGTGTTTAAAGCTGTCAGTTGCTGCTGCTGCTTTAATCTGGTGTTCATCACCATGTGCACCGACAGCGAAGGGAGGCGAACCGACCTCTCCCTAGCTGTGAATGCAGGCATCCTGCACCCAGTCCCAGTCCCAGTCCTTTTCACTAAAACAAAATCCCATAAAAATGTTCTCAGATTTTGATAGATTTTGGTAAAATCCATATTAGTACTGGGTCACTATGTGATTATACTAGAGTTTATAATGGAACATATTATAGTGGAAACCTTCTGTTGATCACGTCTGTCCGGGTCCAATTGATCACTATAAGCTACCACATTTTTGTTGTTTTTTCTTTATTTCTCATGCAGATTACCATCTGATTGACATTTGTATATTAATTACATGAATATAAAGTAATGACACGGACAGCTTCGCTATTTACTGAATTTTATTGTTTCTAAACACAGTGCAGCTTTTCAAACGACTGTACAGATGAAATGACTGTACTTAGCTCAGCACTTCCTGTTTCGCTGCTGCATCTCTTTGGCTTGTTTTCAGTGTGCATGCAGCCAGAAGCAGACGGGTTACCGCCAAGCAAAGCATCATGGGAGGAAAGTTAAAAAAAAAAAAAAAAAAAGTAGAATTACTGTAGTTTTACATTTTTTCTTATATGTTGTCATGTATGAAAAATCTCAAAATGAACACTGAGCAGACTACTTGATTAGTAAAGGTGAATAATTTAAACAGCATCTGTATAGGGTGATATGATTCTGTTCCAAGCCTTTTGATCGCTATAAGTGGTTTCCACCGTGCTACACCTTGTTAACATGGTGCAGTTAACGTTGAAGGCGTCACTGGTTGGAGGTCATCTTGACTCCTACTGTACAATCTGCCTTCCCGTTTTAATCCGTGGCCTCTGCCCTTGACATGCATGTAATCCCCCAGTAATTAAATCAGTAATTAACGCAGGACCGTCATCGTGGATAAATCCTGCAGACGCAGCTCAGGCTGCAAACTAATGTATGAACAAACTGCAAACAGCGGATGTTTTCACCACAATGACGGAGAATAATAAGAATAATCTCAACTGAGGAATCCTCAAATCAGAGTGTCAGGAGACAGAAGATGACAGGAAAACCTGCTGTAGGATGTTGACAAAACAAATCAAGGTCCACTTAGTAGCTGTTGTTGAGCTTTCAGTCGTATCACATGATCTTCATCAGCAGGCAGAGTTTGCCTGGTTGTCATAGAGTTGTGGATTTTCAAATTTCCATATTTTCAAAGCACTTAAAGGACTTGTCTCAAAGTTGAGCTTCAGTCATCAAGCAGCTGTTCTGGAGCTCGATCAATACTACAGTATCATTAGTACAGTATGAATAGCGCTGTGGGATAGTTGTGTCAGCTTTTCAGAAAAGCCTCCTTCAGCTGCAGTGAAAACACAAACCTCACCCGACGTTTGAATCATGTTTTCAGGTAGTAAACGAACCTGAGCTCACATGTAACATCTGCAGGTGATCAGGAAAATGAAACCTTGATCTTGTCTCACACTAATTCAGAAGTTTGTGTTGAAACTGGTTCCTCTGAACCTCTGGTGTTACAGCCTCTGAGAATCTAAACCAGCTGCACATCAGAAAATGTTCAGTAGGAAGCTGAGTCGCACATCCTCCACTAAAATGACTGACAGCATGTGATTAGCACAAGCTCTGGGTAATTCTGTGTGCCATCTGTACGTTTAAGAGCTGAACTCACAGGACTTCCGATCAGTAGAGCTGCAACATGTTTGTTGGTGACTAATTCAGGTGTTCACTGATCTCTGACTGTTTGGTAGTTAACCTGTGGGATTTTGTGTTGCATGTAGATACACTGAACCATTTACAACCTCGTCTGTTCTCGGCAAAAAAGCTTGATTCTGATTTGGTAGAAACTTTTTCTGTCACCGAGTTACCTGTCAGTCCGTATGTCTTCATGTTTACACCTCTTAGTTCATTTGTAATAAGTCAGTGCGAACACAAGACAGACAGATTTAATGGCACTGTGACCTTGGAAACAGGGATAACCCGGACTAAACAGTGATGGTCTTGCTCTAAACCTGAACACTAAACACGTGTCTGTGCTGGTAAAAAGAGACAAAGCTTTGTTTCTTAAAGTGTGTCTGTGTTCAGCTGTTGCTCTCTGCCAAAGATTGTTTATGAGGTGAAAGAAGCTCCACTCTGTAACACCGCTGTACAACCGCGAGTTCCAACAACTCCAACAGAGTGAGACGTCTTCTCTCCAGCCGATCACTTCACGTCAATTTCAGGAGTCACGTTCTCTCAGTTCAGATCAATAATTTAAGCTGATCAACTTGATAGTTTTGGATCAGGACCTTCAGTATTTGGATCAAGAAGCTCATGAAAAATAAGCTGTGTCAGATTTAGAAGACTACATTGTGTCATATACATATTTAATCAACATTTAGGTAAATAAAAGTATCGGATCGATCATTTCCTGTCGAACCAGAAGCAGCGAGAGGAGTTAGAGGTCTTCAATAAAAGGTGGTCTCAAGATCAAGATTACTGAACTTACCAACTCAAAAAGATGGATTTAGTGTCAAGTTACTCTTTAATGTTATGTTAACACAAGTAGCCTTGAAAGAACCTGTGTTTGACTGATCACCTCACTGACTACGTTTACATGCACCAAATATTCAGTTTTTCGCTCTTATTCCCAAAAAGACAGTATTCCTGCTGAGCCGTTTACAGGCTGATGAAGATGAGTCTTCCTCTAATATTCCCGTTTCCATGCAGCCTTGTTGGACCGTGTGAACTCAGCCTCCCTCTTTCATTCGTTCCTTCTTGAAAAGGTCGGCGTTGTGATATTTGCTCATATCCAGAAACCTGTTGATCTCCAAGTCTTTCATCATGTTTAACAGTAGCTGTGTTTCTCCTTGTCTTTTCTTCTGTGCCTGCATCTCTACCCCAGCCCTGCAAACTGTTGGCTGGTTGGTTTG